>MU604011.1:59755-74896 GCA_025201845.1 Martensiomyces pterosporus | reverse complement strand
CATAGATAAATATGCTCTGCCAGTGTTGACAGTCTTGGCAGTAAGGATTTCTGGGGTTCGAGGTACCGCAATCAAAGGTTTAAAGGTGCTAGAATTGAACTTACACTTGAAAGAAATGAAAATGATAAACCTCTATGATCATCGTCGTCGTCCTGAATCGGTAAAGGTGAAGGAAGATGTTTCTCCCGTCAGCCAATATCAAAGCATTTACTGTATGTATGTAATCCATATAGCATCCAACTGTCTTATATATCGATCTGGAGATGAACCATCGTCCGAAAATAAAGCCTCAGATCACACACAGCGGACATCAGAAACTTGGATCACAGCACAACAATCTGTGTTGCTGCAAGCAGGTTAGCCAGTGCAGTCTTGGGATTGGAAGGGTGCATGGTGAAGGGTTTGTTGTCCTGAGAATTCTCTGAGATATATTGATATGTATTCTTAAGGTCGGACTTGATAATTGCTTGATGATTATATGTTGAGAGAACCAGCTCAGGTTATGCCTTTTATACTGATCCATGGAATAGGCGAGAAGTGGACATTTGTCAGCATCTGCACCGTTATATACGGTGGATGCCGTGATTCATGGCAGAATTAACACTATTTAAGGCAGAGTTCTGGGTACAACAACCATAGAATCGTATTACAAATCCAATACGCTTCGAACCATCTTCCCAGGTTGACACGGGTATATGACGAGGCTATTTCATATGGGAGAATATCTGCTATCGAACGACGGATCAGAATTCAGAGAATGGGTCCGATTCGGGCTGTTCTAATCAGGGGGTCTAGCTCAGATGGGAGAGCGCGCGCTTAGCATGCGCGAGGTACTGGGATCGATACCCAGGTCCTCCAATTTCTTTTGCTGCTTCTTCGCTGCATCCTTCCCTTTTGCCCAGTGCTGAGGAACCAGGGGCTAGATGGAGGCTGGCGAAGAGCAGTGAGCGGACAGACAATGCGACGGCGTATCTTGCTGGGTGCTGGCTTGGTCCTCTGTCTTCGTTTTGTTAGATAGTGAGGCAGGGTGGCCGTGTAGACTGTAGGGGTGTACTTGTAAATAGATGTATTGCTAACAAGGAAACCACTACTCTATTGCGGCGGCCTCCCTGCTTTTATGCCAGGGGAACTTCTGCGCCTTGGCGGACTCCCAAAGGGGAGAGCCAGCTCAGCGGCTCACTTCAATAGTTTTGCATGGGTGCTTGTCAGTGTGCTTTTTTCTCCGCGGCGACGTCTTTATCACACAGCTGCTGCTGGCCACCCTTGGCAGTTGTTAGAATGTATGGCAGGGTGGCCGTGTGGAGTGCGAGGGTATGCTTGTAAATAGATGTATTGCTAACAAGGAAACCACACAAGCAAAATTATTATGCTCATTGCTCAGCATACCAGCAAAGAGATCTAAAGCGGCGGTGCTCCGGCTATGCGATATGCATCCAATGGCACACCGATGGCGGTCACTTGCAACCAACTACGCACGGTCAAGCACAAAGGTATCCAAAGACCACATACTACACGGGCAGTTCAAGAATGCCTCGCAGGCAAAACCATCAAGCAGAAGAACGTGGGCGAAGCGTATCTACACGACGGCCTACAAACAACAAGGCGAGATAATGCCAGAGGCCTCCTCCAACAAGGGTGAGAAGGCCATGGCAGCCCTCAAGAACCAAAATCCCACTGCTCAGCGAGTGGACGAGATACAAGAAAGGCACCGAATCCTCCGACTGCCTCGTCACCAGCGCATCCCGATCATCAAGTGGATACTAGGCACAATTCCCTGCTACCCAGTATCATGCTCGCGGTGCGGCCAGGAGCGCATAACCCGCGCACACACCATACAGTGCACAAATGCATATGAGGCTCTGGAGCATCTCTTCACCAAGAGCAAGGACACCAGGGCCATCTGCGACAACCCCATCGACAACATCATCAAGAACCTCACAAAAGACAACATCACCGACCGCGCAGAAGCGGTAGCCCAGGCCATCGGTGCCATCTGGACCAACCGCGTTGGCTACACCTCGCTCGCCAAACAATACAGGACACCGCCCTAGACCTCCTGCTCTAGCGTAGAAATGCTGTGCCCCTTTTTCCTGCAGGCGACAGCCACAGTTTTTAAGCGCACGTGGCTTAAATGAGAGCTAGGAAAAGGATGTGAGCCGCTTTGAAAATTGCTGCAACCGTGCTCATTTGAACTGAGTGGATTGCTCCTGTTGTGTGGGCAAGCGAAGCGAGGTAGGAAGCAATTGTATTAGAATAAAAGCGAAGGGATTGTTTGCAAAGCTAAAGAACCTCTGAGAGGGAAGGCAGGATCATCGAAGTACTTATGTACGTCTCTGCCCAAGCCCTGCAGACAATCCCGACAGGGAAAGGATATTTTTATAGGTAGAAAGGCGGCACAGCCAAACATATTGCTTCCTTGTGGATGTGGATTCGTCATTGAGCGTCAGCCTGTAAGAGGTGAGAATTAGCCCACGATGTAGAAATTGCCCTGTGCATGTTGTTTTCGAGTTGGTGCAGTAGCCTGCTCTGCATGTTCTATCAGTAGAGATGCTCGGGATTCTATACAAGCTCAGCGTATCTACTACTGCTGTTTGCGCGGAAAACATTAATGCGTTTGCACACTTTTCAGATGTGGAGTAGGCAATAGAGCATAGCGACTTGCTCACAGAGCCAAGCCAGGAAATTGACAACTTGTCACGTATGCATGAACAAATCAGTGGGTGTTGCTCCCATGGTTGACTTCGCCTGGTGCTTGCCATTTTGACAGCTACCCAAGCAGCAATATCTGCTGCTCGCTCTTTTCCGCTCGCCTTTCAGCTACTACAATTTTCCATTACCCTCCTTTCTGAAGATGGCACACATAAAAGAGATGCACCTAAACATACTGCGAAAGGTGTTGGCGTACTTTTACCATGGAGCGATGAGGCGCTATAACCTCCAGGAGTTTAAGCAGCTATTACCTCCTGCTGCAGTCTGTCGTGTTTGGAGAGAGTGCATGATTCCATATGTGTACCACATAGCACACCTCGAGTACCATATCAAACAAACAGACGAGGATAGCGATACAGAACAACCAAAATATGAGTGGAAGTCAAACATCGATCTTATAGTCTCGCGGCGGCTCAGCAGCGCAATTAAAGACCTACGTATAGAGTCTTTCAAGTGTCCACTCAAATTTACAGATATGATTCATGCTCTGGATGGTTTTAGTTTTAGTTCAAATCACTGGAGAGCGATTAACGCACTATGCATCAATACGGGTCATGGTGTTGCCGTTGATGATAACTCACCTACTTCTAGTGACGACGAATCATTGGCAACACAGCTGACAGAGTACTTTGGTCGACACGTCCCAAATATTGGTAGTTTGAGTATCTATATTGAGCCCCTGTCAAATGGCACTCGTCTCCTATCAAATAAACTGGTAAACTTGTATATTAACCAGCTTCATTCGCTCCATTGCAATCCTGCACCTATCACTTTCAATTGCCACTCGTTTTCATATAAGCTCAGGCATTTAAGAGTTGGTATTGCTCCTGGAGTCACAAACCGGCTTCCACAACTGCTGTCTTCACCACTGGAGTTGCTATCTTTATCTTACACCCCACACAATTTTGCTTGGTGGACTTTTATTGGTACAGCACCTGGCCATATCGAGTTTAGCAATCTCACTTATCTAAAACTTGCATTTCGGCAACCACCGGATAATGCAGAGGAGTCAAGCAATTCCAGCAGGCAAGTGAGCACGAATACAGTTTCACTCAACATTGGTTGTAGCAAGCTATTCTTTCCAAAGTTGAAAGAGCTACATATACTTAATAGCCCATACAATGATGGTGCACTCTACTCTATGTTTGTCTACTCGCCTCTCCAGGCTGTCGCAATCCAGAGTTCGTTCAGATCAGTCCAACACATGGACCCCCGCATTCTGCTTAATGCAGAAAATGCTTGTTTCCAGATTCACAGTGTTTCACCAGACGACTACAATGACTACGTCGAGTTTTATTGCAAGCTGCTTGGCACACCTTTTACTATAAGGACTGCTATATTGGGTGTGAGCCAATGTAATGTACCTTTGCCTATACCCAGCACAATTGAATGGGTAAATCTTGAGAGTCTAGATCTTGTTGCTAATGTACATCTTCACTCAGTTGTTCAGCTCGTTACTCAACTACCAAGGCTACGCACACTTCGACTTGAGAATGTGGTGGATGAGATCAATGAAGCTGGTGCAAACCTGCAGGCAATACTCGAAGGAAGTTCAGCGCAAGCACTGCGTATTAATACTTGTATTAATAGCTTTTGGATTTATTTGAATGAAGTGATCTTTCTGTCTAGTACACGTTCTTCTGATTCCAGGTTACCGCTGGTATTCAGCCTGGATGTTATGCGCTACATGACAATTCTTCTTCAGTCTCTAGATAAGGTTGTTGTGCCCAATTTATATGTCTCTGACATCAAGGAATTCGCTGTTCGCTATGCGAATTTGTTTCCTCATCTGCAAGCTCTTAAGGTGTTGGGTGCAAGTGATGTGCATGACTAGTGCACAAACATAGAGCTCATTCTGAATCTTTCATTTTCACTCTCCTTTTCACTTTTCCTTGTTCATATCTAACAAGTGTGTTTTCAGTACAGGCGAGCGGTGAAGCAAATATTATTGAGAATAATCAGCGATTTGAGTGTTTGAGAAGTTAAAGAACAGTCAAGGGAAAAGCAGGCCAGGGGAGGTATTTATGTGCTTCTCAGCCCGGGCATGGTTGGCGCTCCCAACTGAGCAGCATCCGATCCTGCCAACAGCCCTATGACTGCCGGTTCCCTGTGGTCGCGACCAGCCTGTGAAGGTTTCGCCATGACTGTGATCTGGCAGGCGTGGCATCTCCGTGCAAAGTCGGCCGCCTTGTCAATCATGCCCGCGAATCAGTAGCGCCGCCAGAGTTCACTGACGGCCGGAGTTCACTGACGAAGCGCGTGCCGCGTGGGTGACCACTGCTCTCATGGACGTGGTGGAGAACGTCTTTGATCTTGAGCTCAGAAACGACGACCACGAGTCGGCCAGGGCAGTCGGGGTCATCCTCGGACCTGTAATCCACCACCGCTTCAACGAATTGCCACAAGATCTCCGCCCTTACTGTCGCGACGCCTCCGTCGTGGCTGTTTCCCCTGAGTGCCTGCACCATTGTTTTGCCCTTGGCATTGACCGGGCGGTCGTTTGTGTTGTCAATCAGTTTATTGGTTATACTCACGACTCCTGTTCGCCGCAAAGGTAGTTTTGGTTAAAAATTTCGTTGAGATTGTCCATCTGTTCTTGCAGGGCTTGGAAGTTGACCATCAGCTCTTGGAATTGGGCGGTCAGCTCAGCGATACCGGCTGGAGGGGTGGCCGCGGACTCCGTCTTCTTGCCATTCTTGCCCTTCTTGCCCTTCTTGCTCTTCTTGCCCTTCTTGCTCTTCTTGCCCTCCTTGCTCTTCTTGCTCTTCTTGATCTTCTTGTCCTTTGGAGCGGCGGTGAACACCTGTATCTGGCCCTCCTTGGCCCAGTTGAAATCAGCGTCGTTGAGGGCATTGGCAATAAGGACATGTTCCTTGAGCCGCCTGACCAGGTCATCGAAATCCCCAGTGGCCTTGAAGCCGACCAGAGTCAAGATAGCAACGGGGAAGATAGCCTTTAGGGCTGATAGGAGCGAGCGGTCATTCGTGTCCGCTCCGTAGTGCCACCTGAGGTCTCTCCTGTCACGCGTGGCTAGCTGCAGCGCCTGCATGGCTGGCATGCCCTTGTACCTGGACCTGTCGTCCAGCTGCTCGCAGAGCATGGTGGCTGCTATCTCTGGGTCAAAGTAGTCGAGGAGGCACTCCTTGAACTCGTCCCAGTCGTCGAGAAATACCCTTTGGATCTCGACCTTGGCCTGTCCTTGCAGACGCATCTTGGCCAGGGTGAGGCGCTCACCGTACCACACAGAACCCCCAGGGTAAAGGGTTTCGATGCGCTTGAGCCAGCGCGCAGTCTGTATCGGGTTTTCGCCGGTGAACACATCGATGCGTAGAGCGGCGTCCGACAGGGTCATCTCCGAAAGGGCCCACTGCAAAGCCTGGTCTGTTTGCTGTTCGTTCTTGGGGTTCGAGGTGACTTCCTCCGCGTTTGAGAAGGCCTCCTGACCACTCTCATATGCGGGCTGCTCTGCTGCCTCAGCATGCTGGGTGCTACGAGAGCTTTTGCGCTTTGTAGATAGAGTCATTTTCTCGCGAGAAGCAGCGGGGTGCAGAGGGAGAAAGAGAAGAGTAGCAAGAGTTAAGGATGCTGCTGTGGGCGCGAGCGAAGCGGGGTATAAAAGCGAGTACTATTAGAAATAAAAGCGACCTGGTTGTTTGCGAAGCGAAGGAGCAATTGGCAGGAAAAGCAGGCTCAGCGAGGCTTTTGTCTCTACCCAGACACTGCTGTCGCTCCAATCAGAGCTGCTGTCGCTCCCAGCAGCATTGACACCAAACACAATGGCACAACCTTGTTTCAAGCCACAAAAAAATGTTGTTTGTGCCCACGGCAGACAAGAAAGAGCTGTGTTGCTTAAACGCCCTCGCTGCGCAAAACCCTGATAATGACGTCCTGCCACCTGGAAAGGTTGGCAGGCAGGTCCCTCAATGGGTCAGTGACCTTGAACTCCATGATTTCCTCCAGCAGCCCTCTAAGGAGAATCAGAATCGACGCGGTCTTTGCATAGCACCGGGTCTCGATCCACCTGTTGATGGTTAGCTGCTTGGCCTTGGGCCAGTACATCAGAGACCGAGAGAATAAAACGACCGCCGCCAGATTGACCCTTGTGACCGTGTTGGCAAACGTAGCGTCGCTGGTACCCGACAGCGTTGCAGCAACCAGGGCATTGTTGGCAGCCAGCGGTGCATCACTGGCAGCAATAGCCGACTTTCGGTCAACTGTGATGGGCCGCGTAGACACACGTTCTCTATCCGTGGTCTGGATGGCGTGCCCGATTCCGCGTACCCTTCTCGACACCGTTGTCTGTCCAATCTCAAACCCACCATTACTGGTGGGCATCAGGATGTGGTCAAGGCCCGCGGTAACGGCAGCGTAAATGACGTTGATGCTGTCTCCGTTGGTGTTGGCATCCTTAGGAACAACGGTGAATCCGTCACGAACAGGAGGCCTGTGGCTGGGAACAGGTCTGATGATACGGCGCAGCGGGACATCCCTATTCTCGCCCTGGCGGTTTATCTTGACCAGTCCCAGATCGCACAGCACACGCAGATACTGCTCGCGACAATCCTCGAGCGATTCGAGTCCATCCCTGCTGAGCCAGTTCCTCTTGCAGAATTCAGCAAGCTTCTGCTTAGTCATGTCGCGCTTGAGCGCCGAGCGATTCGAGTCCATCCCTGCTGAGCCAGTTCCTCTTGCAGAATTCAGCAAGCTTCTGCTTAGTCATGTCGCGCTTGAGCGCGTGCTGCTTCCAATCCGCATATGCTGCGAGGATTGTAAGGAAATCCGATGCCTGTCTGTCATCCGCATATGGAAGTAGCAGTGCTTTGCGGTATTTTGCGTGCGCCGCTGCAGCCAGCGCTCTGGCATCCGGGTCGTATGGCGTGATCAGGATGCTGCCGTTCTGTGACAGCGATGCAGCCATGGTAAGAACCGGATCAAGGCAGTTCAGCAGCGCTCCTACAATCAACATTTTGCCTGCGGAAAGATCCAGCGGAAGATAGCACAGATGGCGGCCGATTGGGGTAAGGTTCTCTTCCTCATCCAGCGCACCAGCCTCCTTCAGTTCGTGGACTGCCTGCAGTACCGATGATTGCGGTGGTGGCTCCATTGCTTGCTGCAAGAAGCGCATAATATTGCCAACGCCATGCGTTTTGGTCATCAAACACAGATTGACAAGCGGGAGGCGCTGCATCTCGGGCAGCTCAAACTCAGCCATCTGGTGGTATTGCTTCTCAGTAAACAAGCAGAGCGACAGCCCTTCCTGCACACGACCCGCGCGGCCACGGCGCTGCTTGACGTTGGCCTTGCTGATAGGTCTCGTCACCAACCGAGTGATATGCCGCTTTTTGTCCCACACCGCTTGGTTCGACATGCCCGAGTCTATGACGATTGTGACATCCGGGATGGTGATGCCAGTTTCTGCCACGTTCGTCGCTAGAACAATCTTTCGCTTGCCCTTCGGGGGAGCCGCAAATGCAAGCTCTGTGTAAGTCATATTCGAGTTGGGCTCTACTTCGTTGGCAAACGTCGAGTGCAGCGGGATCACAATCGCCTTGCCAGCCATGTCCGAGTCTGTCGAGAGCGTCGCGTTAAGAGTGCGGATCTCGTAGATTCCAGGAAGGAAAACCAGAATAGAGCCATCGGGAACGTCCCTCTGGCTGGACGGATGAAGGAAATCGGCAGAGTTGATGGTGTCTTTGATGCATATGGCGCCTACTAGGTGGTGGATGAGATCCAGGTTGACGACATCCGTTCGCATGCGGCTCACTACGGACCACGCCGCAGGAGAGACAAAGCCTGGGTCCATGCAGGCCAGGTCGCGCTTGAACTCGGCAGCAGGCAATGGCGAGCCGTGCGTCTCGTCGCTTGTCACATCAACTGTTTGCTGGTACGAGTTTCCGCCCTTCGTGGAGATTGTCAGTGTGTGCGATTCAGAGCTGCCAGAGCCGTAGTGGTTGGGCTCCCTGACTGCATACCGGCTGTTAATGTCCAGCGTGTACTCGGACCTTTGCACGATGTTCTCCAAGAAGATGCCCTTGACAGGGAATGTGCGGCCAGGGATCTCGACTACTGGGCAGTTGCCAAAATAGCAAGAGAAGATGGTCGTGTCGATGGTTGCGCTCATAAGGATCACCCTCAGGTCAGGACGCTTGCCCAGCAGCCCGCGCAGGACGACAAGCAGGTAATCGAGCTCAAGCGTCCTTTCTTGGACCTCGTCACAAATGATGCAGCTGACGCCCTGCAGCAGCGGGTCATCCGCCAGTGCGCGCAGCAGCACACCAGTAGTGCAAAACACCAGCACATTCTCGTCGGCAGATTGCGCGTTAAACCTGATCTGGTATCCAACAAGCGAATTGCTGGATCCAACAGATGGGTCGGCAAGCTCCTGGGAGACGCGAGTGGCAATCGACATGGTCGAGATACGCCGAGGCTGGGTGCACATAATCCGCCCACCCATGTAGCTGCCCGCCAGCAGAAACTCGAGCACGAATTGCGGTATCTGGGTGCTCTTTCCGCAGCCAGTATCGCCGCGGACAATGAGCACCTGGTTTTCAGCGATCCCCTTGACTATTTCGCTGCGGAATTTGCGCGAGGGCAGCAACTCTTGGGCCCTGCCGTACTTCTCCTTCCACCTGCTGCCCTTTTGGCGCTCAGGGACCAGGTTGCATGTCCACTTGTGCGCGCGGACATCGATGGCCCTACGTGCATAAACGCCAGTCTTGTATGCCTCCTCGTGCTTAGTGTGCCCAGTGGTGCTACCCCGAATGGAATTTGCACCTACAGAGGCCTCGTACTGCGCACGAAGTGCATGCAGAAAACCGGATCTGGCATCGTGAAGCTTGCTGGACCGCTCCTGGTCGATCTGCCGCCGAATCGCCTCCCATTCGTCCCACTCGCTGCGCAATGTGGGCGGAAGCCGTTTGCTAATCTGGCTAGAATCCGGCTGCATGTACAGGAACACCAGAGAGCTCAGATTTTCCGCATCGCGCCTGGTTTTGCCGAGCAAGCTGGAGGGCAAATGTAGTGATTGCACTGACCCAGACGATGCAAGCACTGGTGCTGGCTCAATTGGTACATCACGCACATTCGAGGTTTGCGATGAAGCCCGCGATGGCAAACTCCAAGTGATAGACAGGGTGCACGTGTACCCAGCCCCCGCTGAGCTTGCGCTATACTTGATGGCTGCCTGGCTGTCTTGGCGGCGCACAAATTCCCCGAGGATATCCTTGATTGGAGCACCAGTCCAGCCAGCGGGCGCTGCAGTATCGATGACTCTAGTGGGAGTCGCGTCTGAAACAGGCATGGCTGGGGAGCCAGCTGCATCGAGCTCCTCGTCATCGTCTCCGAATCCAAACCCAAGGCCAATCTCGCTCCCACCATCGCTGTCACTGTCCTCAAAGATATCCTTCGCAGCCTTAGCCCCACAATCCTCGCCAGCAGGGTTGTTCCTAGCTCTTTGGTCCGGTTTGGATGCACTGCTCAGCTCGCAAGAACCCCTTGCAAGCTTGAGCTCCTCATGCTCCTTGAATGCACGAATCTCGTCCAGCAAAGTGTCGTGATACCCTGGCCACAGCTGCTCAAACTCGCTCGTAGCTTGCGCCTCATCAAATAGCCAGTCATCCTCAAGCACTGAAATGACGGCCTTCTCCTTGTGCATCAGATTGGAAACAGCCCTGATTTGATCCTGATAGCGGTTGTGCTGGTTGTTGGTTTTCAGATAGTCCAGCCATTCTCCGAATGCTCTGAATCTCACTGACCGGCGTGCGTGCACAGCACCAGGGTCTTCGTCGCTCTCATACTCGTCCTCGTCGTAGGTGCCCAAGCCAAGATTCTCGAGCGCATGCACAAGCACGTCGCTTTCTGCGTCATTGGAGCCGCCGATTGAGATAGCAACGGCGTCTATCACAGCCGGGTTTGGCGGGTTTGGCGATAAGGCAGCATCACTGTTATCGACGACACTTGTGTCTGGCAAAGAATCACTTTCTTTGCGGTCCACTGCACCGCTACCATCCTTCGGGGCCCCTGGAACATTGCCAACAGCAGCGCTTGATGGAGAGAATTCAAATTTGTCTCTCATATCCACCGGCAGGCGGTCTGCCGGTACGTTGAAGCACAGCCATGCTAACAGATCGAGGATGTCGCCAGAGCCCATTGTTGCTTCCATCGCCGTCTTGATATCGCCCTCATCAAACTTGTACTTTAGCAGCGTCTCAAACACAAAGTTGGTCGATCTCGTCCAGTCCTTTACTGCCACTAACTGGCCCGCTTCGGGTAAAGGCAAGGCGAGGTCGCCCGACCTAATGCCGTCAATCACAAGCTGCTCGCTCTTGTCGCTTAGAGTGACCGCCGGTCCCTTTGCTGGCATTCGCTCCTTGATGGCTAGTTCATGGTCAATGCGTGCCTCAGCCTGGCGATGGGCCAGATCAATAGAAACCCATGCTGCCACGTCACTGCCGCTAAGAGTTTCCTCGCTGTTCTCGCCCAGTTCGTGGTCAGAAGAGGAAGAGTCGGCAGCACCAAAAATTGCGCTGATTGGTGGTAGTGCTGAGCGTTCAGAGACAATTTCAATGTCACCAGCTGCTGCTGTTGCTGTTGCTGCTGCACCTGCTTCTGCGGAGCCGGGGTTTGCGTTGCTGCTGCTATCTCGGTTTGCCCTGGAAGGCACGCTGACAGTCGCATATGCACTGGGGTCGCGCACAACCTTTGTCTTCCTTGTCTTTCTCTTAGGCGGCATCCCCTGCAGATTCAATGGCGAATAAAGAGGACACTATAAATTGAAAGGCTATTGCGATGGCAATCTGTCAAATGCGAAAGAAGCAGAGCAAGGTTTACGAGCTGGAGGTGACAAAGCCCTGCGTTGGCTACAGGAGCTCGCGGCGCAGCCACCGGTCTTGATCCGCAGTGCAGCTGATTGATCAGCGGTGCCCTAATTCTAGCATACAGTAAACAGGATGCAGCGCAAGGCCTCAGCAGCAGAGGGCGTGGGGAGCAGATGGTAAACAATGGCGCTGGAGAAAGGCATGCGGCTTGTTTGCTCTCATCAATTCTACATTTTCGCATACTCTCCTGTTATCTTTGGTGCGAAATTCGACAGCTGTAAACAGCAGGAGCACAAACGCTGCCTGTCCCTTCTCTTTTCTACGTGCCACTCGCTATTCCTGCTTAATATCTGCCTCCAGTCTTTATGCCCGAGAGACACCACACAGCCTCGCATATAGCCGACGTCGAGGTTCCGCTGTCGACCGAGGGTAGTCTTGGCACAAAGGCAAAAATTGTTGACTTTTCGGATTTTGAGCATCAAAAGGAGAACATCCAGCCGCTTCGTCGCGGCCGGTCAGCGAGCACACTTGCGCTTTTGTACGGCACAGAAGCAGCAGCACCCGAATCCACTGACGGAGGAGCTAGTACACCAGACTCTCTTGCAAGCGCAGCTAGACACAGCCTACAGCCTACACGGCCACTGGGCGTTCGCCATCAGGACACAACGGCTTCTGCTGAACACATGGAGATTCGCGTATCGGGCCATCTGCAGTCGCAGAACGCCCAGTTCCAGGCAGAGATAGCGGCAATCGACCCTGTCGAGACCGAGGATCCCCTAGATGTCTACTACCGCTACATTCAATGGCTATTCGAAGTCTTTCCGCAGGCTACGGGCCATCAGGCAATCATAAAGCTGGTCGAGAAGCCGCTGAAGCTGTTCAAGGAGCAAGAGCGGTACAGGAACGACGCACGCTATGTGAAGATGTGGATCTGGTACACGGGGCTGATCACTGATGGACAGGATGCAGTGTTCCAGTTCCTGGTCGCTAATAAGATCGGTGACTCGCTGGCGATTCTTTACGAGGAGTATGCGAAGCTTTTAGAATCAATGGGCAAGGTGCGGCAAGCTGACGAGATTTTCCAGCTGGGTGTGGCTAGAAAGGCGCAGCCACTAGCTCGGTTGCAGCGCAGATATGTCGAATTTCAGAAGCGAGTGATGGCGCAGACGATGCGTGACGTCGAGCAGCAGCAACAGTCGGAACACCAATCTCAGGCACGGTCGACAGCGCCTTCAGGAGGCGACGGGCCAGATGGAGGCAACCCACATAGAACAATGCTTGGAACCAAGCGCACTGGGCGCTCGGTGCACTCCGCAGCGGCAAACACCCTGCCTTCCTCACAGCGTGGTTTACCGAGTCAGCACCAAAGCACAGGCACGGGTGCCTCGCGACCCAACTCTCGCATAGCTGTGTTCTCCGACCCAGAGGGAAGGGCAAGCAAGCCCTCGCCAGCGACTTCTGCTGCGCATGACCAGAGCGGCAGTAGCATGTCTAGTACACCCTGGCTTGACATCGGGTCAGACGAGGGCCGTAGAAAGGAGAATATGCATGAGACTACCAGCTGGCGTGGGCAGACACTTGAGCAGCGCCGCCCGCTGCCATCCACTGGCCGACCTCCTTCTCTGGCACCACACGCTCCCGTAATCGAAAAGTTCACCGTGTTCAGCGATGAGGTCGACAGCGAGCCGACAGACACGCAGCAATCCTTGGCTGATACGTATGCTAATAACAGCCCGGCATCTGTTCTTGGGCCAAAGACCGCTGACAGCGCAGCAGCAGCCTCATCCAATGACTTGCTCCACTCCTTTGCTGCTGCATCGGATGACGCGCCAAAGGCATCTCACGGAAGTCACGATAAGCACAAACGCAAGACAAAGGAGAAGGCCAAGGAAAAGGCAAATGCACACAAGAACCCCGAAAAGATGGTAATGCACAGCTGGCTGCTGTTCCCAGCTGGCGACGATATCCCGCAATGTGCCGAGGAAGCGCGCGCAAAGCTTCCCAAGTATTGCTTTGACTATGACGAGTGGTGCGCAAAGGAAAACGCGGGGTTGGAAGAGCAGGAGAGACACCGGATAGCTGCCGAGCTGGAGGAAGTGCAGAAAGACTCCCAACGGCGTGCTGAACAGGGCGATGACGGCGAAGATGAAGATGACGACGAGAGTATTGAAGACGAGTCGGTGTTCCCGGGTGCCAAGGGCAAGAGGCTGGCAACTAGCTCGCCGACGATCAATACGCGAGCAGCACAAGAAGGAATGCTCGACATATGGAACGACCTTTCGGACTCCGACTCGGACTCTGACAGCCTTCTAGGATCAAGCAGCAGGGCGAAGCCAGGCAAAGGCAAGCACTCTGGGCTACCCAGCTCAGTAGAGGACGACTACCAGTTCACCATGGGCCCTGTGACGCCAAACGTTGTGCCTGAGGAGCTCTCACACCAGCCTGCGGCTATTCCAAGCTCAGCGAGGGTGAGCCGGTTTGAGGCATTCCTCGATCGAGATGCCCGGGGGGCCAAAGATGAAAACGACCCGCCCACAGTCGTGCTCAACAGCATGCGTACAGCGAAGCGCCAGGAGCTGCAGAAGTCAAAAGCCAAGGCCACGCCACTTGCCACACGCAGCCAAGCGCCTGCGCTCTCTACCGCCTCTGGGCTGCGGCAGCAGGCGACCCGTGTGTTAAGGGGCATCGGCGAAGAAAGTGAGGGCGAGGATGGCGACGAAGAGCCTGCTTGCTTGATGGCTGCCATTGGGCCAAAGACGCCGCTTGGTGCACGAATGCAGGTTTTCCATGACTCGTCTGCTGGGGCGGATGCGACACAGCCGCAGACGCCTGTTGCCAGCGCACCGCCCAAGCCGCTCTTTACACCAGCAGCCGCACCAAATGCGTCTTCAACGCCAGCACCGCTTGGACGGAGGTTCGACGTCTTCCACGATCACTCCACAGCCTCCTGCGGAGATTCTTACAACAGCAGCGGCAATAATATTGTCGAGCCAAGGAGCTCTTACGAAGATGTGGGTCGTAGCGATATTAGCCGCGTTCGCACTCTGCCTAGCTCGTCCATTAAAAGCGGCGGCGCCTTGTATTCGACTCCAGCACGTGGTATGTCAGGCGGAAATGGTGAAAGCTCGGGATTCAGCTCCATGCATCGCTCCACATCTGGATCGCGGTACCCGCAAACCCCTGGATTTGCGACAAACGCATCAGGATACGCTTCAGTCAGCGGCGCTGAGTTCACAAGTCTTACTGGGTTCACCGGTGTCTCGTCGATCGGCGGCCCCACATCGTCGTTGGACCATGACCACACGGACCCTGTGCGCTTTGGCGACTCGGATGGAGGCGAGGATGATCTGCATACTGGCGAGGTTGCGCAGACCCCAATGAGAAAGCGCCTGTCGATGGCTGCCAAGGACTTGCGCAGCATCACACCTCGCTTCCCCAAGATGCCAATGAATGAGGAGCAACTCCAAGCGTTCGATGAAGATGACGACGACGACGACGACGACGACGACGATGAGGACGATGATGAGGACGACCCACACACGGAAAACATTGGTGAGTTTGCCGATCTTGACAGCCAAATGAACCAACTTCAGATGGAGCTTGGCAGTAGGTTTTT
>MU604011.1:42561-53660 GCA_025201845.1 Martensiomyces pterosporus | reverse complement strand
ATAAGGTGTGCGAGCTCCTGGCAGGAGCCTATGCACGGTCGAGGATCTGGGCGGGGTCTGCCTCGAGTTGGACTACTGCCATGACGTTGGGCTGCTGCCGTCTTTCTACTCTTTTTCGTTTCCTGAAAAGATGAGGTGAAAAGCTGCAAAAAGAAACACCATACACGCTTTGGCTGTTCCTTTTCAATAGTTGACTGTCGATATCACATACCAGCCTCCTTGCCTGCATGCAAATTACATTATATACCCATTTATGTGATGTGTTGTAGCACACATCTAATCACGCCCGAGTATGAGCTGTCCTTGATCGGTGTTACACACATACAGCTTGGTCTACAACCACGGCTCATGTTTTGACTCATGTTTTCAAGATTGGCTATGATTGAACGAAGATTACAAAAAGGAAATGATAGTGCTTTGGAACCTGTGGCTGCACACTGTGAAAAATGGTGCGAGTAGAAGATGAAAATGAGTGGAAAGAAATAGGAGTGGCGCCATCAGGCGGCTGACAAGTTGACAGTGATTGTCCTCTCTTGCGGTGTCAGCGCGTTGATGGTGATGTTCACTGGCGATGGGTCGATAACTTTTACCAGCTCCCTGTTATAATATGTCAGCTCCTCTGCCGTCAAGGTAAATGCGACATCTGTGGACGTTCCGGTTTTGATCTCGGCTTTGCTAAACGCCCTCAGTCTGAACAGCTCCGGCTCATACCCTGTGCGGAAGCTCTGGGTAGTATAAAGCATCACGGGCTCAAACTGATCCAGCGGACCCTCGTTCTGTATCGTGATCCTGACTGTGATAGGCTTTCCGGGCTTCAGCTCAGTCGAGTCCACACTGAGGTTCGAATATACCATGGTGGAGTACCCGATTCCGAAGCCAAAGGGCCACTGCGGCGCATACTCGTTCCACAGCCCTTGCCAGATGGTATCCCGCGACTGGTACTCGTGCTTCGGGTAGGTGAACGGCAGCCTTCCCGAGGGACTCACCTTGCCGTAGAGGACCTCGGCAATGGGGAGGCCGGCATGCATGCCCGGCAGGTAGGTGTTGATGATACCGTCGGCCAAATCGGCAACTTCCTTGAGGAGGCGTGGACGGCCCTCTACGAGGAGCGCTATGATGGGCTTGTCGACAGATTGGGCGATCCGCTTGACAAGGTCAACCTGCTGCGCGTCGAGCGCTAGTTCATCCAAATCGCCCTGGTCGCCGGCGTAGATGGACTCGCCCAGACCGATGACAATTTTCTCCGATTCTTTGGCGACCCGCAGGATGTTCTCAACCTCGACTTCCGACAGCTGCGTACTTCCCAGAGAGAAACCCTCAAAGTACACAGGCTGCTTCTTGATCAGAGTGGCTACGCCTGCCAGGATGGTATCGCCCATGCCTTCGTACACCGAATCGCCCTCTGCAGGTGTGGGTCCCTGTCGGTGGATGTTCCAGCCACCCCCCAGCAATGCCGTCGAATTGAGGTGTGGCCCGATGAACAACACCCTGTCATCCTCCTTAAGTGGCAACACGCTGCGCGTGTTTTTCAGCAGCGTCAGCGACTCGCGCACCGCGTTGCAAGCCACCTCCACATCCTGCTTTGATCCAACAGTACCCACCAGACTGGAGTCCGCAAAGGGCCTGTCAAATAGACCCAGGTCTTTCTTGAGCTGCAGAATGCGGGCCACTGACTCGGTGATTCGGTCCTCGTGGATGTTCCCCGATTTCACGAGCTCCAGAGTGTCTAGTGCGAAGCTCGGGTCGGTGGACGCCGCACTCATATCCAGGGACGTGTTGTTGAGGGTGAGGAACACGGCGTCAGTGAAGTTGGCAGCCGTGTGGAACTCCTTTGCCTGGGCCCAAATCTCGTCGTGGTCGGCCACCATCACGCCGCGGAAGCCCAGCTTGTCCCGGATCAGCTTGCGCAAGTAAAAGGGCGACTCGACCAGTGCCTCGCCATTCATGTTGCCCATGCTCTGCATCAACGCGGCAGCACCCGCATTGATGGCTGCTTCAAAGCCCGGCAGGTAGTACTCGTAGAGCGTGTTGTCGGGGATGTAGTGCGTGCTCCTCTCCTTGCCGTTGAAGGGCGTGCTGGAGCCAATGAAGTGCTTCACGCAAGTGGCCACCCGAGCTCTGTCCTCCTTGTAGTCGCCCTGGTAGCCCCTGACAGCATACTCGACCATCGAGGAAAGCAGTTTGGGGTCCTCGCCGAAGCTCAGGTAGCTCTGCGCCCACCGCTTCTCCACATTCAGATCGGCACTGGGTGCGAGTGCCCACTGGTACCCGGAGGCACGGGTGTCCTTGGCGGCAATGCGGCCGGCTTCATAGGCAAACGTGGGGTTGAACGTGGCTGCAAGGCCAGCGCCTGTGGGGAACATCGTCGCATGCTTGACGTAGTTGGCACCGCGCACCGACTCGAGGCCCCACAGCACAGGGATGCGCGATCCCTTGGCCATGGCCACCTCCTGCACGGCATTGGTCATATTAGCCAGGGTCTGCGGCGAATACCAGCTGTACTTGCCGCCGCTGTTGCCTGGGGAATCGATAAACGAGCCGACCTTCATCTTGTTCACCCAGTACTCGACCGCAGTCAGGTTCATTGAGCCGTCTCTGCCCAAAAGCCTGCTCACATGCACCTGTGTCATCTGACCGATCTTTTCGTCAAGAGTGAGGCTCTCGACGAGCTTCCACACCTCCTCGCTAATTTTGTCTGGGGCAGTTGGCGGGGTGCCTGGGCTAAATGGCGAGGAGGCGTAGAATTCCGCGCCACCTGGAGACAGGGGGTCCAGCCTAGGGCCGTTAGGCGACCGGGCCTGCTGTTCGGGTGTGGAGTCGGGCAGAGTGATCATCTCGGGCGTGGCCACATGCGCGTTGAGCAGCTCAGGCAAATGCGCGGTCTTGGTGGGATGCAGGAGGTCGGCCCACCCATCGCGTATACTATCAAACCCCGTCACTTGGCCCCTACCGTCCCCGCTCTGGTGCAAGCGGACGTCTCTACTCAGCCCTGCGGGTGTCTCGTTGTTTGCTGCCGAGTCGGCGGCTGCACTGGTGCTCGAAGTCATACCGACTTCGGGGCGGTGCCGGGAGGCCTGGCTGTCTGACCGAAACCTGCCATGTCCAGTGCCGTTCTCCAATTCATGAGGCAGAAATGTATCTTCATCGTGGTCTGTTTCCTTGGATCTGGGTGGGCGGGCGACGCGAGGCACAGCGGGTGGAGGAAGCATGGTGTTCTGTTTTGCGCCTGCAACCTGCTGCTGCTGCTGCTGCTGCTGCTGCGATTGTACAGACGATGCTCCGTCTATGTGTGGCCGTGGGAGCTGCAGGGGCATCTGCTTGCTTGCCCCGCTGAGAACCGCATGTGGATCTTGCACTTGCTGTTCTTGTTGCTGCTGCTGAGATGACACGTTGCTGGCTGCTGGCTGTACTCCATGCAATGCTCCTACTCCAGAATTGCTTGCTGGGTTGGCTGCACTAGTAGCAGCAGTGCCAATGGGCGTGGCAGCGGCAATGGGTGTGACAGCGGCAATGGGCGTGGCAGCGGCAATGGGCGTGGCAGCGGCAATGGGCGTGGCAGCGGCAATGGGCGTGGCAGCGGCAATGGGCGTGGCAGCGGCACTGAGTATGGCGATAGTAGCGGAGCTTGTGGAGTTCTGAAGTCCATTTGGCAAGCTCATGGCTTGCAGTGGTACAACAGCTGGAATAGTCTGGGGTTGTGACAGTCCACTGACCAGGGTGGCAGACACCTGCTGACCGTTATCCAAGCCAGCTGCGAGTGTTATAACGCTAACCGGAGATCCTGGCAATCCAGCCATAGCCTGCTGCACAACATTAGCAGGACTCAGTGGCGTCTGCACCTGCGGGACAATGGTTATCTGCGAAATAGCTGGTGTGCTGCCAGTTATTGCAATGCTGATAGGCAACCCACTGGCCTGCTGGTGCGATGCAACCGCAATGGTCACAGGCAGTACCGTTGTGCTAGAGGAAGTAGGGGATTCATGCGGAAACATGCCATTGACAAGTGTCGGCATGCTCAAATCCGAGTCACTACCCAAGATCATGGCTGTCTGTGACAACTGCGACGTGCTAGTGGTGGCAGTATTCAATTTCCGTCCGTCTGCTAAAGGAGCCGATGTTTGCTGAGGCTGGTGGACTTGTATGATGGCAGTGCTGGTTACCGTTGAAACACTGACTGGCAGGGCTCCCGCTTGCTGCGGAGCAGAGGATGGGCTGATGGTTTGGATGAGTGTCGAGATGACCAGCTGATGGACAACAGCGGCAGTTGGACTCTGTGTGTGTGGGGACCCGGCGCCCATGCTCATAGGACCATTAGAAGTAGGTGTAGGGGTGGGTGTGGCGACGCTGACAGCAGTGTAGAATACTGTAGCAACTGGCACCGCGCCCCCTCCACCCGCGCCGCCGTTAGCAAAGATCAGGGATGTGGTTGAAGGCGCTGAGTTGGCGATGTGTCCCCATGGCGGCGAGTTGGTGGCAGAGCTCCATGGTGGCGAGTTGGTACCAGTGCTCCATGGCGGCACATTGGTACTAGTGCCCCATGGCGCTGGGCCAGTGGCATAGCCCCATGGTGGTGGTGGATTTGTGCCGTAGCCCCATGGCTGTGGCTGATTAGTGCCATAGCCCCATGGCGGCATAGGAGAAGGGTTGTTATTATAGCCCGGAAAAGGCGGTAGCGGTGGGTAATTGCTCGAGTGCGACGAGGAGTGATGCGAATGGTAGCCACCATCGCCGGACGAATCGTCGTCGTCAGAGCTCTCGTCGTCGTGGTACTCGTCATCGGCGTTTTTATTCTTTTTTGCCGCGGTCAACTTCAGCTGGCGTCTCTTGGACTTGGCTGAAGCTCTGGTAGCGCATGGCGTCTGTGGCATGCTGTAGAACCTCGATGCCTGGAAGTCTCTGGCCAAGTCAGCATCGGTGCTACCCATCAGCTGGTTGGCTACGCCCGCGTCGTAGTCACTATCTGGATGCGCCTGGGTGCTGGAAAGGAAGAGCAGAGCGAGGAGGCATGGCGTCAAACTGCATATGGACTGCCAGCTTCGTTGAGCGCGACGCCTTGCCATGACCGAAGATGCCAAAGTGATGCTAGAATAGTGTGAGAGGGTGAGAAGGGAATAGCGTGTGCTGTAGGGGAGATAGCTGGGTGGAGAGGGGATACTTTTTGAAGGGGGATTTTGCGTCAATTCGCGGTAAGAGAGGGGCGATATAGAGCTATATACAAGGGTGTTGAGAACGGGAAAGCAGATTAAATGGCCAGTGTTCGCCTGTTATGTAGCACCAAGATTAGTCGTGGAAATGGACCACCATCAATATCTAAAACATTAATAGCACCTTTTCCAAGGAACAGCGGCGCACGCTACATTAATTCTCATCATCTTTCACTCTCCCCCCCCCCACACATGGTAGCTGAAATGTCTATGCGCACCCACGCCCACGCTTGCTACTTCCCTTGCGGCCTTTTTAATCAGCCAGCTCTGCCAAAATCGCTGCTCGTGCTCACACGACCACCAAAAGCTGGTTACTTGCGATGTGCAATATTTGAAACGCTAAGCATTCCTCCACACCCGAAACACCCAAGTGGGGAAGTTCCAATAATTAGCACTTGAATCACACATGCATAAACATATTTAATAGACTTAAAAGATAACAGGAGGAAACAGGAACGAGAGTAGATATCAGAAAACTTAGTGGCCATCGTCAAAGTTCAGAGTGGCACGGCCATTAGACGAGGACACAACGACAGTGCCTGCATTCTCATCGCCGTAGACGCCAGCCTTGTGCTTATTCGAGCTGGTTATGAGTTTGATCAGATCATCCTTGCCATTAACCTCGGTCCTCGAGTTCGACGTCTTAATATCGAACGTGCCCCTGATTTTCGACAAGGTCAAGGACACAGACGCATTAGACGACCGCACATCCACATCCTTCCGCGTGTCCTCTGTTCCATTCTTGGCCGAAATATGCAGCCCCACGGCCCCATTGGTCGTATGCACGGTCGCTAGCCTTCCCACATCGAGGTCGCCCCTAACAGACGCGTTGCTGGTGCTGACCGTGGCGCTGTCTGCGGTAGTAGAGTGCAGGGCGACAGGTCCGTTGGTCGTGTGCAGGTGCAGTTCGTCTGCGGCCACATTGGATATTCTCAGGGCTGCGTTGCTCGTCGATACCTTGACAACGGGCGCAGTGGTTTTGTCCAGTGTGACTGCGCCGTTCGATGACGAGACATCCATGAGGTTTCCGGCCTCCACATCTGTCACGTTGACGCGACCGTTGGTTGACGACGCGTGGAGGGTGCCCAAGACCGAGAGCGAGCGCAGCTGAATTGGGCCATTGCGCACCTGTACATCCAAATCCTGCAGCGCTAGCTTGTCCAGGTCCAGGGCATAGAAGCTACCTGTTCCCGTGGCAATGTGCAGATCGGGCATCACGATGCTCTTGTGTGCCGGCGACTCCTTGAGCAGCAGCACACTGACATAGAGGGTGGCGCGAATGCAGTCTCTCGGCCACTCCCACCCCGGTCTGACAGCCTTCACCACCAGGTGGTTAGCGTGCTGCTCTCCCGGCAGCACATCCGGCGTCACGGTGATAATGTCCCTGTGGTTGTCCCTGTTGGTCTCCACGATCACATGCACGTGCACCCGCGGATCCTCTCTGCCACTCATTTGAGGGCGTGGAGGCGTGGGAGGAAAATGGGTATCGTTAGGCAGCACAAGGTGCACGTTGGAGATGGTGATTCCCTCGATGCTCTCGATGCGCAGGGGCTGTGTAGCCGTAAAATCGAACTGCGCGTCCGTATGCACCTCCAGGTTCGAGCACTTCCAGTCCCACGATGGCGGGAATATCTGGCGCGAAATAAACATGGCAGAGCCAATGAAGGCCCCAACGATGAGCATGCCGATGAGGAAGCAGACGCAGCTGAACAGCTGGCCGCAGCACCGCCTAATGCACCCGCGGTGGCGGCGCCTCCTCACAAATCTGTGCCTTGCGGGCTCGTGGTTGACGTACCGCAAGTCGCCGCGGCTGGCACTGGTGCCCGCACGTGGCAGAAGGGTCTCCTCCTCACCGTTGGCCAAACGCACCACGGTGTATCCGGGGAAGCTGGCCGGGTGGTAGTACTCGTTCTGGTTGATTGACAGCAGGTTACTGGGCTGTTGTGGCTGCTGGACTACCTGGACTGCCTGGACTTCCTGGACAGTGGGTGCTGGCTGTTGCTCGGCAGCGGGTTGGGAAGTGTCGGCGAACGAGGTGCTTGCCTGGTCGAACGGCGAGTAGGGCGGCGGCGAGTGCGCAGCACCAAGGGCCGCGCTTTCATTCAGCTCGGGGAACTCCTCGGCTTCGCGTTTGCCGGGTGCCGTGTTTTTGCGGTCCTCGCTCCTGTTGTTGTGAACCTGCATGGCTTTCATACCGCTGTCCGCTTTAAAGGCGCATAAATAATGTACGAGATATACAGATATGCCAATGTAGGAAGCAAAGCAGGAGGCGGGGTGTGATGAGTGGAGAAACGCGCTTGGGGGAACGGCGTGGCATGTTTTATAGCGCTTTAGACGCTGGCAGTCTTGGCATTCGCCTTGCATTTTCCCTCGCGCATTGTTGACATGTAGATCCCGCTTGCTGCTTGCTTTCCTGGCGTGCATGGATGAACCCTCTGCCTGCGCGAGCTGTAGAGAAATCAGCAGTGCACGTGGCTGGCGAGCCGAGCGGCGAGGCGAGCTGGCTGGTGTACCCTAGTGAAGCGGGCTTGCTCTTTGCTGGCAGTGTGCTTGCTCGATACGATGGTGCACCTCCCTCTAAGGGTAAGCAGCAAATGTGCATAGCTTGGCAACCATCCGCCTCCCTAGGAGCTAAGGGGGTGGGCATTTTACAGCCAACGCATCCTACAAATGGAGCACAGCCAGTTAGCGCCAGCAATGATTCAAGTGTCGAGGCAGGCTCCTCATCTGGTTCGGCGGAAATGCCTGCCAGCGGATGGCCCTTGCCCAAAGCCATCTACGAGTGCATAGACCGCTTCCGCTTAAAGCGATGGCGCAGACGCTTCTCTACTATCCGCTTGCCTGCACAATAGCCGCCAAACAACGAGAGAGGAAGCAAGCGATTGTTCAAAAGAGGGCAGTGCAAAACAAATGCACACACATGCACTTGGCCCCTCCTAGATCTCTAGGCCTCTATGGCTGGAGACCGACTCTTCCCGTGAGCACATCTGTGGAACAAGATGGAGAGGGCTGTTATAAAACCAGCAGCCATCTGCTGCAAGGCCTTGCTGCTTCTTAATAGCAAAGTATTCTTCAGATTTGCCTTTCTATAGCACACACGACACCTAACTTTACGCCTTCTCCTGTATCCTCTACCCTCACACCTTCCTCGGCTCCAGCAACCACGACCTGCCTGCCACTCGACGTATATTCACGATGAACCTCAACACCCTGCTGTTCGCTCTTCTCGTTGTATTCGCCGCTGCCTTCGCAGCCCCTATTGATAAGCGTGATGGGCCAGTTCTTGCCTTGCCTGGAGCAGGAGAGAGTGCTGGAAAGTATCTCTCCAGGCTCATTACGCCGATTCCTTTGATTGGCAGCTTGGCGGTGTTTCTAGGACTTCCGCCACCCAAATAGTGCGGATACCACCCGCCTATTCTGAACCAGACACTCTTGAAGCCTCCCGTTTTTTTAGCTACGCTTACCTTCGCTTTTTATTTTTGATGAATGTCTGTTGAATGAACTGCAGGTTAAACAGACAACCAGCAGCAGCCCCATCTGTAAATGTGCTACATGTCGCTAAGGTGCTCTTGCTACCCATCCTTGTTTGTGTTGCTCGCTTCGAAGAAGGGACGGGGCTGCTCAGTGGCCGGGTCTTCGCTCTTTCTGGAAGATGGAACTGTGCTCGCACACCAATGCTGGCTGCAATTATTATGTAAATGTCTGGAATCCTGGTCCCCGTGTGTGCACGCTAACACCAGATTCCGTGCAATCACCATACCTGAGACAACGCAGCCAAGCGTTGCGCACGATCTTACTGCGCCAATGCCCACCAAGCATTGACTGCGTACAGGAATTGTTGTTTTCCTGTACGGCATTTGCAGGCGAACATCGTCAGCTCAACCGCCATCATCAGTGCTTGAATGTGAACATTGACTAAGATTAAGAACACACCACATACTTGCACCTAATGCTTGCTTTGAAAGCCAGCGCAAGTAGTGCGCGCCTGCCTGCGTATGTAAGGCTGGTTTCGCATATGGTGCTGCTGCCATATTTTGCCATTGCTCATTATTGATGCTTTCTGTATATTGATCACCTCTATGCCATTGTCTGCATTTCTGTCCGCATGCGTATTCGATGCGAATGACGGCATGGCATTGTGCAAGGCAGCCGTAGTGCGAGCTCTGGTTAGGGAGCGTGGCTCTGCTACTCACCGCAGCAAACACACGGGGACAAAGAAATGCGACTTGTGAGGCGCCTGCTGCGTTTCCTTGTTTGTTCACAGCGCATACTGCCCTTCAGCCGTATTCCGTTTTATTCCTGGCTTGCTCAGCACGTTGGGAGGGGCAAACTCCTGAGCCACACCAATTCCACACAATGTCCATTTGGCGGATACGTATCTGCTTGGTTGGCGAACTTCAGTAGACTCCCTCATATCCCCGTGCTAATTTGAAGTCATCCACATGATGCGGTGTGGGGAGGGACCGATAAGCGAAGCGAGGGCATTGCAGTCACTTCATGAACCGCATGTTTTTTTTCGCCCATTGCAAAACAACGCCATGTTGACCAGGGTGACTGGTACTGAGAAAGGGGCCTTTGAGAGCTGGGCTCCCTATTAAGGCGCTTGTTGGAAGAACGCCACATATTTGGCTGATTGACTCGGGGGCTTCACATTCATTTGGGAAGGCTTCCTTTTGTTGTCTATCAAGGCAGGCAGAGCAAGACAAGCGCGCCAGCCAAATGTGCTCGTGTTGACGTTTGCTAGCTGGGTTCAGGCCGAATGGAGCGGTTTCGCTATTGCTCTCTGGCATGGGCCGATATAAAATATCCACAATCGGCGCCCTTGTGCCTGCGCGCGCTCTTGTTTTTTCTTCAGCAAGACATTCATGTCCTTTCTTTGTTCCGCCTAATGCAGCGCAATTCTCTTCCACCACCGCCCTCTACCAACTCCGCCACCCTTCCTACCACGCACACACACTAGCAGCACCGCTCGATCTTTCAAATAGTCCTATATTATTTATAATTAACGGACATTGCGCCTCTCGTTCTGCAAGTTGGCATCCTGAACTGCACTCGCACTCCTCCTTCCTCCTCAAATCTACATCTCTCTTACCACCACCTCCCCCTCTTTCCTGTCACCCACTCTCCTCGCACGCTGCATTTTTGCATCACAAACGACCACTTCTTACATTTCACTATTCCCCTCACGAAACAGACACCCCCTGTGAACCATTTCAATCATGCACGCTCGCTCGGTTATCGTTTTCCTCACAGCCCTCATCGCCTTTATCGCCGTTGGACTCGCTGCGCCTGCACCCGACACCGGAATTGCGCTGCCTGGCTCGGGCGAAACGGCGCTGAGCTGGCTCAACCGTCTGCTTGGCCCGCTCCCAATCGTCGGTCCACTCACTCAGGCTCTCGGCATTGCTCCCCCGCCCCAACAGGCCAAGCCACAGCAGCAGAAGCCACAGCAGCAGAAGCCTCAGCAGGCTAAGCCACAACAGGGTCCCAAGAAGCCTGCTGGACCCGCTGGCTTCCCGCCTCAGCAGCAGCGTCCCATGGGCCCTGCTGGCTTCCCGCCCCAGCAGGCTCAACGTCCGCCCCTCGGCGGTGGATTCCCGCAGCAGCCGGCTGGCCGTCCTGGCCCTGGGTTCCCGGGTGGTGCCGCTCCTGGCGGCTTCCCTGGTGGTGTTCCCGGCGGTTTTTCGGGTCCTGCTGGAAACCCTGGCCTTGGCTCGCTTGGCGGGTTCCCTGGATTCTAATAGACGGCTTTTTTGTTCGGATACGGGACATGAAGGCCAGATATATTCATCGCTACGTTTTATGCTTTAGGTTGGCTCCAGCTATCTGGAATGCAATAATGCCAGGCACGTCACCTTGTCATCGCAATGGAAACAAGTGGACTGGGTTGGGTTG
>MU604011.1:0-42551 GCA_025201845.1 Martensiomyces pterosporus | reverse complement strand
ATCGCAATGGAAACAAGTGGACTGGGTTGGGTTGGTCAGACGAAGTGAGTTATGTTGCTTGTCAAGCACGCTGGTGATTCTTGTATGGCTTTTGACAGTGTATCTCATACTCCCAAGCAGCCATATGACCTTCAAGTAGGTGTGCTGCTGAACATGCCCGCATGTGCATTCGGAGCCACAGGTTGGACGCTGAAACGACAGGTCCCACCCAGCAGCAGCACTTGGGGGTGTACCTTTGCAGATGCATACACGTGGTTGGGCTCTGTCTTGGAGAGCCAGCGCCCGAGTGGAATGGCCCGTATGCACTGCTAATCCACAGACATGGGTCACATGCCAGAATCAAGGTGGATCAGCGCACCAGCACCAGCCTCGGCTGCTACGGCTGCTCTGCTCTGCCAGTGGAGCAGAGGGGCAATGGCAGCGGGCAGATGCTGCCTTTGTGGCGCAAGGGGTGCTTGCTCTCCGTCCCTGACCCTGAGAGGGACACCGAGTCTCCTGCACTGGCGCCTCTTGATCAGGGCGAATGCAAGTGCATAAAATGGCGAGACTCACGAAGCGGGAGCTGATTGGGTGCTTGGCCAGGGGGGGAGCAGTGGGAGAGGGGCAGAAATAGCTGCTGCCAAGCATGCGGTTGGGTTGGGTCCTGCCCCGCTTTGGCCATGCTGGCACTCTCTGCTCTGCTTTGTCCTGAAACGAATTTTCGCCCTGTTTCCTTTCTTTCCTTTTTTTTTTTGCAGCTGGCTTTGCTTTGCTTTGCGCCGACCTTTTCCTTTTCCTCTTTCGCTCCGGACAATCTCTGTCGTCAGCCTGCAATGTGCTCTACTCACAAGCTCGCGAGCTCCTCCTCTCAGGGCAGTGCCCTTGGACGCCTGGTGGCCATGGCCCAGCAGGTCGGCTTTATCTGCACCTATTGCGACCAGGTGTTTGACACCTACAAGGAGTGCGGCATTCACACTATCGAAGTCCACAACGGCTTCTGGCCTGTCCGCGAGTAAACCACCCGCCTCTCCACCGTCGCCCTGGCTTCATTCTGTCTGTGTATATTACTTATCCATCTCGATTATCCACTCCGCTTCTTCGTACGCTGACGCAAGGGGGGGGGGAACAGCAGCACACCTTTTTTTGCTGCCTGTCCTCGTCGTTTGCTTATTGTATGTCTATCTCTTAGCAGAAGTACAAATAAATACTGTCCCTTAAGAAAACAAACAGCGCCGCAGCACCTGTTGATCAAGCTGCTCAGTGCTCCTGCTTCTTCCGAAAGGCCACAGCCAAGTATATGCCCACGGCCTCCCACTCATCTGCCGAAATCTCCGGCCTGAGGTCATCAACCACGCGCATGCGCTGAAAGAGCGAGGCGTGGCTGGGGTCCGCTATCTTCTCGGCGTAAAAGTCGTGGAACCTGGTGCAGTACACCAGCTCCAAGCCAAACTCGCTGGCTAACGAGACGAAGGACGGGAAGTGAACCAGGTACTCTGTGCAATCCTCCACCGCCTCATCCAGGGTGAACGAGTAGGCGAACCCGTAGCGCGTTATTGGCCCATGCTTCGCAAAAGAGACCTGGTACACGGAGTTGCCAAAGGCGGTCGAGTCGTCGGGGATGGAGCGCAGCTTCTTGACAAGCCAGTTGGCGTTGGGGATTGTGCAGATAAAGGTGCCTCCTGGGGCCAGGTGGGTGCTGACGTTGTGCATCATTTGACGAGCCTTCTTTTCCGCCTCGAAGGCGTAGTGCAGGCAGAATTGGGCGCTGATAACATCCGCCTTGTAGTCAGGAGGCCGCAACGTCTTTTCGAGTGGCTCCTATGCAGAAGAAAAAAACGGATTTAGAAATTAGGGTTGCATTGTGCGCACATATATGTGAGCTAAAGCGAAAATGCACGGTCAATAGTTGGAACAATGAGCGCAAAAAATATATGCAATATAGAGGAGACTACAAGTGCAGATCCCTTCCTTGATATTGCCACCATTCCGCTAATAACACGCAATTGATATATTTAGGGAGCAAGATAAGCCATATGCGTATTATGCTTCTTCTGGCAGCAACATGTAAACAGCGGGAGTTTATAAATAGCAGTGAGAAGACGGCATTGTTTTCGAGGGGGCAGAAGCGAGTGCAAACAGGGCAGGAGGAGGACAAAGCAGGCATGTAAAAGCGATTTGCACACACCGAGCCATGCACATTATTTTCTGTTCATGCTGAGGCGACAAAGCAGGAGCAACCACGGAAAGAGAGGGAGGGGACAATGGCGCAAAATAGACACACACACACACACACACACCCTCCAATGCCGGCAATATGCAGGTAAGGATGTGTGCTGCTTGCTCCCTTCCCTGCCCCCATTGTGCCTTGCTCCAGTCTGCAACAAAACAGCTGGGCAAACAAGCACACATACATGTCTCCTCCACCGCTTCCATATATGTCGCCGCCAATGCCGTGTTTGGCCAAATGTCCCCATTGTTGTTGATCGCAGATATATATATGGACAAAGTATGTGCTTGGCAGGCAGAGCGATGCTTACCCCGTAACAATCCTGTGCGTAGAAGCGGGCAGGAAACTTTGCATTGCGCATCTCCAGAAACCTCTTCCTCGCCTGGCTTATGGACACGTCCGCAATATCTACACCGCACCAAAATGGAAACAGGGCGTTGTTTTTTTGTATATAGAAATTGCAAAGCAATAGCAGGAGAATGCATGTGCAGCCGTTTTCGTAGCAGCAAAAAGAATGGAGCACCTACCCATTCCTACATACTCGCCAATATTGGCATAGCTCCACTTGCGCAGGTCGCCACCCTTTCCGCATCCAAGATCCAGCACCTTGCACCCGTGATGCGTGTGCTGTCCAATCATCACCGACTTGACCCAGTTGTTGAAGATTCGCAGTCCTGTAATCGCAGTGTGCATGCGGCCCTCGATTCCTAGCTCGCGCCGCGTATTGTAGTGCTCGGCCACCTGTTGCGCATTGCTCAGCGGCTTGTGCTTGCCCTCGTGGTCCTCATGCTCGCCGCGTATGATGCGCCCCTGCTCAGTCCTGCGCGACTTGTTTGGGTAGCTGTCGTTTGCCTCCGCCATGCCTTTGGTGTTTAGCGATGGGATGAATTGTTTGCAGGTGCGTGTATGTGTGGGTGTGTTGGGAGCTAGCAATCAATGCATGAGCGAAATAATGGGGGAAAGGCAGAAAGAGTGGACGTGCAGCAGATTGAGCGGTGGTGTGCAAATGAAGCCCGCGCCATGTATCCTCCGTAGATCAAATCCACAGGGAATGATCACCAAAGGCGTATGGTTGGCAGGCACGTGAGCTGTTTTTACAGACCCCCGCATTTGCACGTCGTCATCATCGTGAGTAATCGCCCACTCGCTTATTATATGTGTCGCCAATGGCGCAGGCAGCGGGGCTTCTCTTATCGCTCGACCTGTACGTATATGTGCAGATACATGAGCATGCAAAGCAGGGAGCGGCAAACAGGTATGGTGCGGCTAGGGAGTAGTCAAGCGATAAGACACAATGGGGGGAGGCAGCGCTGTGTTGTCGCAGTCGCCGCCAGGACATTGCGCATCTATTTCTGTCCAGCTGCATCTTTGTCGCTGGCCACATTACACGCTCGGTGGCTATGCCTAGCCTACAGGGCGAAGCAGGCAGCGATATGGAGCACATGCACGTACCAGCCCTGTCTCCCCAAAGCGACGCCGCTGCTGTGTCCGCCGATCCACGAGGAAGGGCGCGTCGTGTGTATGTGCAGCTTGGCGAATCCTCCTCTGCATCAGCCCAACAAAAGACGCTTGCAGCTGTCGGCCATGTAGCCTTGGCTTATCTATTCAGCAGCTACAGCAAGGAGGAACACGGCTGCGTCGCGTGACGTGTGCGGCTGAATTTGGAGAATGGAGAGCTGTGCGCTCCCATTTACCTGATGCTTGATATATAGTATCTACATGGCATGGCATGGCAGGTGGTGCTGCTGCCAGCTCGAACTCGGAACAGAGCACCAGGCACCTTGCAGTCTGTTTTCTGCTGGAGGACAATGTAGGGAGCATGGAGGAGGGGAGGCGGTAGATCATGCGGCGGCTGGGTGAAAAAGCAGCGAGTCGGAGGCGATCTCTGCTCGTATAATTAGAACAGAGGCACGAATACGAGATGCAGTCCTGCTTTCTGCTTGATCGTGTGTGGGGAGTGTGGGCGTGTTCACGGAGCGATGAGGCATATGGAGATCGGGGCATTATTTGCACCCTGCTTGGCAGGCGACGACCAGAGAGCCGCTGTGACTTGGCCAGGTGCGCTTCAGTCTCAGGGGGGCAAATGCAGTGGCGATGCCGCGTCATCTCCACGCTGGAAAACGCAGCGCTGCTGTGCTTGGCACCCGCTGCTCAAGCGCGGGGAGGCGTTTTCGCCCATCAAGGTGCGCGGATACTGGAGGTCGGCGGGTCCATGTGAGCTGCGTGCAGCCCAGGGTGCTGGTTGTTCGCTGTCCTGCGTGCTTTCAGGTAAACACCTGCCATGCAGGTCCGCAACCGCTTCCAGTCGACATTGCGGCTCGCCACCTGTACGGCAGCCTCTGCGCGGGCGGGTGCGTTTTTGGAGCAGCCGTTTTTGTCTGCTGCCATCTCCCCTGCCCACACACATTCACAGACCCGCGGTGCGGGTGGCGTATGCTCGGTGCTCCTTGTTGGTAAAACCCTGTTCAGGGATTCAACGCAATAATGCGAGAGGGGCTGTGCTCATGTATTTTTTTTTTCCATGGATGCCATCTCCTCTCGCTGCGTGTGTGAGCGTTTCCAGCAGTGGAGAAAGGGGGCGTGAGCAGCAGCAACAAGGGATATGCAGAGAAAGAGAGGTGGGTGATGTGTTGCAGAGGCGCATGACTTGGGCCTCGGGTAGACGGAACAAGCAGAATGATGTTGTTTATTTGGAGCAGAGAAAATGCGGGATACGTGCGAGCTGTGCAGCAGCAGCGCAAGCTGAAGAAGAAAGGATTACGCGGATCACCGGGTGTGCGTGTCGCCAGCCATGTCCCACACCACCCTCCCCACGCCCGCGCCCGCGCCCCCTCCTTCTCCCTTGCTCCCGCTTGGGCATCGCCCTCATATCCGCCAGCAGCGGATGTGCCCTGGATGTCTGCTCCAGTTCTGCCAGCCAGAGGCACGCACACACGCAAAACGCAATGCACAAGACACCGAGTGCATTCAAGAACCAGGTGCAGGCGTCGGGTGCCTTATTTTTGACATTGATTTGACTCGAGGGCCCCATCGCCATCCACCCGCCCGTCCGCTTTCTCCTCGAGCATCAGCGGGAGCAACAGCCGCCCTTCTCCTTGCATGGAAATCTCTCCTGCCTGCCTGTCTGCCTGCCCACACGCCCGGGTATGCCCAACACCCCCTCTCCCACCCGGCATCCACGCCTGCTGCCCTCGCCCCGCTTGCTCAGCTAAAACAAGCGAACAAATGAACGGCGATGCTGGCGTCTTGCGCACCCGCTCGCTTGTGCTTGCCTGTCCTCGTGTGCAAATCGGCATTCCAGCCGCGCTCAGCGCTTTTTTTTTCCTGAGCGGAGCGGGGAGTGGTTTCCTGCACCCCTCCCCTCCCCACCCCCGCCTTGCCCTTGACTGCCCGTAGCCTGAGCCCGCCTGGTCTGCGCGCACACACGCGCACTCGCTCTATGCGTGATTGACCAAACAATCAATCTTCCCCCTTTCTTTCTCGCTCAATCCTCGCTCTAGCTCGCCGGGATGCTCATACATTTCCCTCTCCCCCTCCTTGGGTGCGCAAGCCCAGCTGTGGCCGCCTGTTGGAAAAAAAAGTCTTTCTGTGTGCATTTTATTAAAGGCAGCGCAAGGGCGCCGGGACGTGCCGCTTCTTTTCCCTTTTCTACCCACCCCTCCTTGTACGCAACACCCCCTCTCCTTCCTGCCTCCTTTGCCCCTCTGCTGTTGCTGTCTGTCTAGGCGGAGCAAGCGCTTCCTGCTCTCCAACCCATGGGTTTTTTTTTTTGCTCCGCAGACATTGCAAGCTCTCTTGGGAAGGGAGCCTGCGTGTGTGTGCGCGTGAGAGGTCCTTTTTTCTGCCTTGCGTGCTTTCCATTCTTTTTTATAAATACGCCTGGCCTCCCCCTCAGTCTCTCCCCGTGCTGCTGCCAGCTCGCATATAATCCTTGGTTCGCGCACAAAGTCTTCTGCTCTTCTATTCGTATATATACGCGCGCGCATCTGTACTTTCGCTGCTGCCCTTTTCTCTGCGCAGAGTGGCCCGATTAGCCCCTTTCCTACACTGTACTCTTCACACTCGCATTGCTCCTTCACCGCCTGACATTTATATTGATGCTGATACAAAGTTTGCATTTCTCCTGAGACCCTATCTGTATCCACACCCACACAATTTACGTCATCGTTCGCCAAGCGCAAGCTGGCCTACATTCTGGAATTCATATACACACATTGCATCTATTTTTTTTCTCCAGCCGCTCATCCCCGATAAGCCCATTCGTAGCTAATTTTTTTCCATCAGAAGCTGATTCCACGCGAGCACCACACTCCTTGTAAAGCAACAACCACGCCTGCCGCTGCTGCCACTCACCCATCCTCTCTCACGCCGCCTCTCCCCACCCACACATCTCCGTTTTTCTCATTGCCATACCACCCATCCAGTCGCCATCCGCATTTGCACCATCCTAGCTGTCCATCATCAGTTGCACCAGCAGTATATGTTTAAGGTGGACATGTCGTATCGAAAGCGGTCGCTGGACATGCCAATGTCTGGGGAACCACAATCGGTAAAATACCCAAGGGCCGACTCGGGCGCTGCTACTGCCGCCGCCGCCGCTGCCGCTGCCACACCGCCAGCTGCTGGTAGAGACCCGTCATCGGCGCTGCCGCCCATTCGGAGTTTGCCCGAGTTCAACAGAGCTCGATATGGTGCGCTTGCTCAGCCACAGCAATCACCCGCTGCATCCACGGGTGTGATTCCCCCAATTCGCCATCTGCACATCTCGACGCCGTCTCCCATCTCTCCCAGCCACGAAAGGTCGTTCCCGCACCACCTGGCTCTTCCACCCCCACCTGTACAAACGTCAGCAGCATACCCTGTCATTACGCATTCCCAACCACGCCAACAGCAGCAAAGCCAGCAGCACACGCAAGTCGGGTACGAGTTTCATCAGAAGCTGCAACAGCAGCAGCAGCAGCAGCAAGGGAGTCGGATCAGCGGAGGATACCCTGGAACAGGAGCGCTGCCGCAACCATCTCCGCCATCAAATATGGACTCGGGAACTGGTGGGCATAATCCATTTGGGCAAGGCTCGTCGCCCTTGTCCTCGCTAAAGTCAGCAAACTCGCCTCCTGCAACAATGGGCATAATGGGCACAGGCAGCGGTAGCAACAATGGCGACCACCGTGTAAGCCGAATGGATCTCCTGTCAAATGCAGCCACCATAGCAAGCTCAGCGCCATTGTCGTCGCCAGTGGCACCCGTGCCAGCGGCAGCAGCGACAAGGGGCACTGCCACGGTGTCCAGCAGAGTGGCGGTGGCAGCAGCAAAAACGACGCCAGAAGCAGCGGTGATGGCCCAGGATCACGAAGGCGGGACAGGAGCAGATACAATCAAGGTTGCGCGGAATTGGAGTCGGGATGAGACACTGTCGCTAGTGCGTGCAATTGGTCGGCACTACGAGTCGCTGAAGAGGTGCAAAACAAACCAGGAGCGCAGCAATGTGTGGCACCGCATTCACAAGGAGCACTCTGGCCAGTTTCCGGGTCGCTCGAAAAAGGCATCACAGGTAAGGGAGTCAAAATCGCTGCCATCCACCAATTCACACACGCCTGCACCGACATTCTGTTTGCTTTGCCTGCTTAGAGAACACAGCGCAGGCATGCCGCGCCTCATACATAGCCATTTTGTGCCATCTGCACCTTGGCTGTCTCGCGATGCCTCAGCCCCCTCCTTCCATTTCCTCTTTCCATTTCCCCCTTCCATTTCCCCCTTCCATTTCCCCCTTCCATTTCCGTCCTTCCTTCTCCTTCCTCTTTCTCCCACCCTAAAACGCTACATGTCCAGCGCAACCCAAGGCAATCCAGCCGCGCGGTAAGCTATTGTTCTCGCTTTTTAGTTTGCAGTGCCCCCCTCTCTTGCCACTGTTGCTGCTCTGCCACTGCCGCTGCTGCTGTCGTTGCGCTTTAGTGCCCAGCACCCAGACAGCGCCAGAGACATGCCAGCCGCAAGCCCACTCCTTTCCTGTCACCGCTGCACACCAAAACAACGCTGTGATTCACATTTGCTGGTTCCTGAAAAATGCAGAGGCGCAGCACGACCCACGCAGGAATAATGCTGCATCCCTTTCTAACTGCATCGCAATTTCTCGTCGCATTGTAACAGATTCTGCTCCATCTTGGCAATGCGTGTGCAGCGGCTTACGCCCTACGCGTCGTGTGCTCTACGCCTCGCATCACCACATCTTGTGCATACATTCAGCTGCAATTCTTGCTTGGGATGGCATTTATTTGCCATTCATTCTGGCTCGGCCATTCAAGTCTGTTGTCGTCTCCTTGACAACAAGCCCCTCCCAGACAGCCTGCCTCTCTATTGGCGTATTGTTCGTTTATTTGACTGCGTCTTCTTGGATCATGTTTGTGGCCCGATGATGCCATCGTCCTAGGCCGTGGCATTGTTCCATGCCTTGCTGCATCTGGCGCCGTGCACGCCTTTTCTATACATCAGGCTATCCCAGCGCTGGCAAGCCTCTGTAGCTGCGCCTCCCACTCGTCCAGCCTTTGTCCAAAATCCCATTGCTACATCGCCTGTTGCTTGACTCCAATTCAATCTACGCCCCCCTTCTCGCGCATTGGAAGGAGGAATCCCGACGCAAAGGTGGCGTGTGCCCAGAGCACAGTCCAGTAGCCAGCCGTGCCTGCCACCAGCATCCCTCTTTTGCACCCCCGTCCCTACGACGCCATACCAAGCAGCCGGGCGCAGCTTCCAAAAGGCGCATGTTTTCTCCTCGCCTCGCGCTTCCCCGCGCTGGGCGACCAGCCAAGCGAGCACTCCTTTCCATCATATGATGTGTGCGATCTGCACCTTGGCTTCATAGTAGAGGAGAAGCAAGAGCTGTGTGCGTGATGGCGCGGATCCTTTTTTCTTTTGCAACTTGCCTCGATCGCCCTCTTGATTGCCTCTGCTCACGCTTCATTCGTGTTCCCTTTCTCGCTTGCTCAAATTACCTGCGAAAAAGAAAGAGCGGCAACGCACTGGCATTTGATAGCGGCAATCTGCGGCCACACAGCCTGCGCCGAGCCGTACTGGCCACTTTTGTGCGCAGGCGGGCCCGTCCTACCTTTGCTCCTTTTCCGGCCACTGCTCAAAATGCGCGCACTCGGGTGCTCCCGCCCCACACTGTTCGTTTCCTCATTGCACCTTGGGCATCGGAGCGATCGGCACTCGGCGCATCCTGCTCTTTCTCCTTCCTGCGCTGGCTGCTCGCTGGGGGGGCCGGCCCGTGTATGGGCACATACCCACCGCCATCGCCGCCACTGGCAGTGTTTCTGGCAAGGCGGGCGAAATTGGATCATTTGCCCCTTTTCTGATGGCCATTTATTTATTTCCTTGCCCATATGCGTTTGTCGATCGTGCCGCGTGTGCCTTGGCCATGCGCAAAGTTTGAGTTTGCAGCGGAAGAGACAGAAAAGCGCACAGGTGACCACCAAATGGCGCCTTGCTGCCTTGTTTTTTGTTGCTGCTGCAATCTTTTGTCCTCCTGCACACACCACGTAGCTTTGCCCGCAATGCCATGTGCCCCTGGGCTATGTGTGGTTGCCTTCATGGACATGCGGGAGAGGGGTTTTCCTATTCACTATCAATCGCAAGGCAATGATGCCAATCGCTCCATCAGCTATTCTTCTCCTGAGATGGTCATGTGCAGAAGGCCGCGTGAGCAAATGATGATATCCGCCCCCACTCAAAAATAGCAGGCTTCTTGCTGACCAGTGGTCGTCCAGTTTTTAAAAATAACACCCCCTTTCGCTTTCTGCCATAGGACCGGTGGGGAAAGGTGCTCAGCGACTACAAGGACGTTGTTGTGCACAACAAGGAGAAGGGCGCGGCGCGGTGGACGTTTGATTTCTTCAAGGAGGTGGCCAACATTGTCGACGGCGACTCGCAGTACATGGATTCAGCCGGAGCGGGTGCTGTCTCAAACGCCTCCTCTTCTGCCTCGGCGTCTACTTACGGTGGTGCCCCTGTAACTGATATGGGCCAGGCACAAGTGTCTTCCGCAACCCCAGGCGATGTTGGCGCTAGAAGCCAAAAGCCAGCCGATGACGCCGCTGCTTACGCCATAGGCAGCAGCTACCATGCGGTTGAAACCAGCCGCCCGCTCTCGCACCACCGGATGTCCGAGCCAAACCTGAAGATAGCAAATGAAAGCCACTCGCCTGCCCACAGCCCCCATTTCCAGAGCAGCAGTCACAGCCACAGCCTCAGCCATGGCCAATATCCGCATCACCACCAGCAGCACCCAAGCCAACCTGGGCTTCAGAAACAGCCCCAGCAGCGGCCCGCTGGCAGGGATGCCCAACACAGCCCCAGTCGCCTGTCGGCTTCGAGCGTCCCTGGTTCTGCTAACCCCCACTCAAACCACCGGTTCTCGCCAACAAGGCGGACATCGTTTCCGCAGTCGCACACGTTTGGAGCAGTGCGTGGGCCTGCCGGCTATGCACCTGAGGCTAGCAGTAGCAGTGGCAGCAACAAAAATAGCAGCAGTAGGAACACGGTGCAGCAACCGCCGCTCATGCTGTCATCGCCACCACCGTTGTCTGGGGGCGCCACACCGTTCCAGGGCTTCCAGAGAAGCGGGCTGCCACAGCCCCAGCAGCAAGGCTTTGGTCTGCGCTCGCCTCTGCACTCCTCATCAGTGCTGCCAGCTATTCGGTCGCCGCAGCAGATGTCGCAGAGAACTGCTGGAGGAGCAGGCAGTAGCGATAGCGTGGCGATGTCTCCTGGATCAGCTCCATCCACTGCTGGCGGGGTTAATTCGCCACCACAGCAGTCGCAGTTTCAGGCGCCTTTGCCCTCGCTGCTGAACCAGCAGCCCGAGCAGGCATGCAGATATGTGCTGGAGATGCTCGAGCTGCAAGTGCGGCGGATTGATGAGCAACAGGACTGTTTGGTGCAGCTGAGAGATTCAACCAACACTGCTATCAGCAAGGTCGAGCACTTGCTGCAGACCTATATGCGCGAACAATAGGCTCGCCATTTCAAAACCAAAAAAAAAACTATTGTGTTATTTCATAGTCACTTTTTCTAATGGATGGAGACTGGCAGTCGTGCACACCATCAATAATTTGATTCGAATGTAATTGTGAAATGGAGGCAGAGTAGCGGGTAACGCGGGGGTAGCGAAAATAGTGCTAAGGGGCATATACTGATTTTTTGGTGGTAGTCGGCGCTGGGCTTGGTGCTGGGGCAGTGTAGACTAGCTTTGGTGCCAAAGAAGATGCGGGGAGTGCTAGCACTGCGGGCGTAGACGAGGACACAGCGGGCGGTGGGGCCGACGATGCAGGTGGTGTGGGGGTTTCACTCGTGCGGCGCGAGTACACAGGCGACGAGACTGGTACCATGCGCAGCGGCGTGGCAAGCGCAGTGGCGGCGATGCATACCAATGAAATCAAAACTGCGCGCATTGCTGTTTTCGAGTATGGCGAGTTACGGATCGGAGTTTGAAGGTAAGGATGAGTAGGTGGATTTACAGCGGATGGGTTCTCAGCCAGGAATTGTGCTGTTCTGGGGAGAAAAACTCGGGTTACGCTATTTATATGCCCTCCTGGCTTCCAGGTATCCCGACGAAGAGTTACGCTCACATGCCAGCCCCTGGGCTCTGTGGGTTTCCATCGAAATGTCGGCAATGCCATGGCCTCTAATGGTTTATTTTGATCGCACAAACGTTTCTTGCAGTGATCACCGCCAACGTTAGAGTGCTGGTTTCTGCAAGTGGCGGGTATTTTAGACCTTGGACACGCATGCGCCATATATTGCCAGTAGCATACCTGTTCCTTCTGTTTGCTTTTGGCCGGCAGCACGCAAGCATAGCCCATACATGGATGCATCGTAATATGTCGATCACAGCCTACAGATCGGATCAAATCAGAATGTATCAGAGCTGCATCTGGTGGAAAGCAGGGCACTCGAACGCAACACATCCACTGCCTCCCCTCCCAAAGCAGGAGAGCGGCAGCACTGGCGCATCTTGTGCTCTGGGGGGCAAACATCGATGCGTGAGCCTGAGTGTCTGAAATGCAGTGCCAAGACAAATGAGGTGACTGCGTGGGGCATGCGCCCGTTTGATTTCTGCTACTGCGTTCGCAAAAGAGTCACCTTGCCTGCCTGTCTGCTTCCCGACCCGCTAAACCACATGTGGAAAAGCCGGTGCCATTGTTCTGCTCGTGGTTGAAAGAGAAACACACTCTGTTCTATTTATATTTGCTGTCCGACGACAGGCGTGGCGAGGAAGGAAAAAAGAGAAGACTGCTGATTTCAACAAGTCACGAGGGCTGGCGCTGGCAGAAGGGTTCTCTTTTTCTCTGCAGGTCGTGCGTGGAAAGAAATCAGGCTGTTGACAAAAGTGTTATGTCAGAGGCGGTTAGAAGTTGGCTTTTCTTGGCCTGGCTACTTTTCATGAAGAAAAAAAGAAAACAGACATCTATTTGCACGAGCTCAGTCACCTCCTTTGAGCAAGCCAGCACGCGGCAGACTCTCTTGAAACCCCCCGATGCAGACCGGGCTTGGCACAATTGATATTTGGCAGTGGCCAGGGCTGTGCTGAGCCGATGCCGCTGATTCAGAGATGCTCGGCATGTTGGCTGCCCGTCTATTTCTCTGCACTGGGTGTGCCATCTTATCGCGACCAATCCCACCAGCTCATCTCCGCTACTCCCTGCTTCATGTGCGTGCGCGAGATGGGCGGCGGCATCTGCGCTGCTATCTCTCCGTGCACATATGTGGCAATCCTCCACATAGTGTGGGCGAGGGATGTGCAGCGCAAATCGCCAGCTAATTACCATGTGGCCCAATGGGCAGATACAGATTGCTCGCTGTCGCCATAGATCCACCCCCTTGTCGAGCCCTGCAAGTAGCCAGTGTAGCGTTCATTGGAGTGCAAACTAGCGAGGCAGTTCCTATATACAGCGCTCAGTAGGCATGTGAATACAAATCACACCGCGAGCTCACCTCTTTTAGTAGTGTTGCCTGATCCAGACAGCTACCAAAGCATAGAAGGAGCCTAGAAGGCCGCGCATCAGGGCTACAGTACCGCTCCGCTTGTTAGTTTTTCATTTCCTAGGCGCGAGTGCGCTTTTTTATTTTTTTTTCGTTTTGTATCAGCCAGCCGATGAAACGCGCCGGGCATGCTTGGGGGGCTTGATTTAGATAGATAGCCAGGCGCTGTCACGCGGGTGTGTTCAAAAGCAAGCCATTCAATAGTTGGGGGCGCTGTTCTTGTGGGAGGCAGCTGCTTTGCTTTCTTGGCGAGGCGGCTGCGTTTAATTGGCAGCCCGGCTGTTTACCTAGCCGGCGAGGGGCAGTAAGATCCGGTCACTTTACGACACACACACAATGGAGGGCCAGCACCTTCCCCCCCGTGCAAACAGGTCTGGGCTGTGTTCCTTTTGTGGAAGGTCCAACAAGGAAACCGAGGTGAATCAATCCGCGAAGGCAAGGTCGGCACACACGCGGCCATCCCCAAAGCGCGAGGAACAATTAATTACGAGAAGAAAAACACTGGCAATTTCCTGCAAGGATGGTTCTGTTATGCTGGGAATGACAGCGTCTTGAAGCACAGCGAGAGATGGATGGGATGGGCAATCAGCAACAGAGGAAAAGGCAATCGCTTTCTGGGGGAATCGCATGGCGTAGAGAGCGAAGAGAGCGCCGTATATTCAGTGTGGAGCGAATAGGCGCTGCGCAGCCTGCTACATTATCACGCGCACAAATAGCACCGCCAGCTGCCGTGTGCAAACAAAGCAGTAAATGGCGAGACACCCCGCTGCAGCTTGATGCAAGCAGGCATAAGCCAAGATCCAGCCAGCCATATCTATTTTCTAGCGCCATGCTCGGTGTCTAGCGCGCCCTGGTCTCTGCCCGTCCTCTGTGCTAGCAGCTCCACACACAGGGTGTGCATCAAATGTGCAGAAAGGAATAAGCAAAGCGCCAGACGGCTCTGCGGCACGCCCCCCCGTGCATGCGTGCAAGAGAGGGGCGGGGGAATGGACATCAGACCTTTGTCTGCTGCCGACATCCGTGCAAACAATCCTACATAAGTGCCCACGCTGCCTCACATCTTGGGCTTTTCAAACGCCTCATTTCTTTTCACGCCTCTTGCTACTCTTTGGCTCCTCCACTTTCCACCACACCTGTCACACTGACTGCTCTTTCATAATAATACCACCTACTGAAAAAAATAGAAGGAAAAACAAGCTACTATTGTGCAAAGTTTTTCCTCCGCCTCCCCGCCATCTAATACACACCCCTTCCCCCCTATTGTAATAGTACTAGTATCATAGGAACATGGATGGCGCTGTTGCTGAGCCAGGATGGAAGCGCGTCTACAGGCGCCTGATTACTCGCAAACCCATCGAGCAGATCCTTCGCGAGGGCCGCAAGACCCAGATGAAGCGCACTCTCAGCCGCCTGGATCTCATTGGTGTCGGTATCGGTGCTATCATCGGCACTGGTATCTTTGTGCTCACTGGTGTTGCTGCCGCCGAAAACGCTGGTCCCGCTATTATCGTCAGCTTCATCATCGCTGGTATCGTCTCTGGCTTGTCTGCCTTTTCGTACTCGGAGCTGTCGTCCATGGTGCCCATCTCCGGCTCCGCCTACACCTACACCTATGCCACCATGGGCGAGTTCCTTGCCTGGATTATTGGCTGGGATCTTATTCTCGAGTACATGGTGGGTGCTGCCACCGTCGCTGTCGGATGGAGTGCGTATATCGTAGACTTCTTTGACGATGCGTTCAACGTCAAGTTCACAACCAAGACCACCGGTGCCCCTGTCATGTGGGACACCACCAACCTGGCGTTTGTCATCAACAAGAACCACTACATCAACATCCCCGCCATGTTTATCTCGCTCCTCCTTACTGCCATTCTCGTTCTGGGCATCCGCCAAGCGGCGTGGGTCAACAACACGGTCGTCTGCATCAAGCTGGTTGTCGTCCTCTTGTTCATCTTTGGTGCCTGCAAGTACGTTGACCGCAAGAACTACTCGCCCTTTGTGCCCGACCGCGTCGGCAACTCGTATGGCGCCAAGGGTGTCTTCAAGGGCGCCCAGCGCGTGTTCTTCGCCTACATCGGCTTCGACGCCGTCTCCACCGCTGCGCAGGAGGCCAAGGACCCCCAGAAGGACCTCCCGTGGGGTATCTGCGCCTCGCTTGGCATCTGCACTGTTCTCTACATCGCCGTGTCCACTGTTCTGCTGGGTATCGTTTCGTACAAGGATCTGAAGGGTGTTGCGTCGCCCATCTCGTTCGCTCTGGAGCCCTACCACAACACTCGCTGGCTGCGTATCCTTATCGAGCTTGGCGCCATCTGCGGTCTTAGCTCGGTCATCCTTATTCTGCTCATGGGTCAGCCGCGTATCTTCTTCACGATGGCCCGCGACGGCCTGTTCCCCAAGATCTTTGGCCGCCTGCACAAGAAGTTCAAGACCCCCTACGTGCCCACCCTCGTCTCGGGAGTTGTCTGCGCTATTCTTGCGGGTGTCCTTCCCGTCGATATCCTTGGCGACATGACCTCCGTTGGCACACTGCTTGCCTTCATCCTTGTGAACATTGGCGTAATCATCATGCGGTACACCCACCCTCATGTTGCACGCGGCTTCCGTGTGCCGTGGGGTCCCTTCCTCATCCCCATTCCCGGTGCCATCATTGCGCTCATCCTGCTGGTTCTTTCCGAAGGTCCCACCATCTACCGTCTGTTCATCTGGCTTGCCATTGGCCTTATTGTTTACTTTGCTTTCGGATACCGCTACTCGCGCGTGGGCAACCCCGACAAGTGGACACCGGAGGATATTGCGTACTTTGGCGACGGCGGCATGGCCTTTGAGGATGAGGACTCGATTATGTCCAACGGCAGCAAGGAGCTCGCCAGGCCCGTTGAGGCCTCGTTTGACGCCTATGGCAACCCAGCCATCGCCATGCCCACTCCCTACCATGCAAATGTCTAAGTGCATCTGCGAGCAGTTCCCGTTGCTTTTTCGTTTCTCTCATTGTGCGTACTCAATTCAAACAAATACTCCCCCCTGGCCCCCCAAAATTCCCCTAGCAGCCAAAGAAATGTAGCCGGGCTTTCTGGGTAGGAGATGCACTTTGTACGTCACTTGATGCAGTCGCCACTGCAGCAGCAGCAGCAGCGGCTATTGTTGTTGTTTCATCATGCATGAATGTGGGAAATGTTGGTTTAATGCAGAGCAGGTCGATGGCAATAAAACGGCTTGCATGAGGGCCATTCGCACTCCGCATAGCTTCAAAGCAAGCCCCGCTGCTGCTGCTGCTGTATAGTTGGCATGCGGTGGGCTTGGGAGAATGCATAGCTGTTTTATTCCTGATTACCAAATGGATAACTGAGTAATAAAGTGGGAAATGAACTAAGAAAGGGGAGGAGTGTGGAACAGAAGCAGCGACATGTGAGGAGAATGCTGGGATTAATTTAGGCACCTAACTTGTCTTAAAATAGCTGATGAGCGGGCAAACCGAGTGCGCTAGCAAGAAGTAATGCGGGCAGATGGCGTGGATGCTCGCACCTCAATTAGCTGGAGAGCAGGAGAGAGGGGAGAACATCTATTTTAGGCTGCTGCAGCGGTGCCCACAAGCTTGTAGAAGATGGAGAAGACTCGCGGCAGAGGCAGCTTCTTGTGGGCCACCTCTTTCGCCTCCTCTCCAGCTGGGTCCACCGCCAAGGACTTCCTCCCAACCTCTGCTCCCTCGTCCTTGGCCTCGGCAGTGGCTTTGTGCGAGTCACTGGTTCCGCGCACACTCAGGAATCGCACGGCACCTGCACTGGGGGCGTCGTCGGAGTCCTGCTTCTTCGCCTGGGTGGCGGCTGATTGGCTGGGCGACCGCTGCTTGGGCTTCATCAGCATTCCGCGCTTGCTCAGCGTGGTGGCGGTCTTGCGGATTATGTCGAGGTTGCGCGAGGCTGGTGGCGAGACCACGTTGCGCACCACCGCACTATCATTAGCATCAGCCTTGGTTTCTCCATCGGTCGATGTCGACGAAGAAGAGGCGGTGGAGGCTGGCTGGCCCTTGCTTGGTTCAGCCTCTGGGCTGCCAGCCTTGGCTGCTCCGCGGCGGGACTGCGTCTGGGAGAGGACAACTGAGGAGTAAGCAAACGGCGGCTGTGGCGTATCGGAGCGCGAGAGGCGGTGGATAGCCTCGCGCAGGGCGACCTTATCCGATGCATGAGTGAGCACCTGCGCGGCAGTGTCCATCTTGAACCATGTCACCTCTGCCAAAGGCTGTCCCGTAGGGGAGTCTGCGGTGTTGGCAGCGGTGGACGACGACAGCGACGACAACGCAGAGGGATCGGTGACGGGGCCTGGGGGCAGGGTGGCCGCACGCTGCTCGAGGCGGCTCTGTGTGAGCCATGCCATGTAGTAGTAGGTCATCACGTACTGCGTTGCGAGGGGTCTCTGTGCATGGAGCATGGTGTCGGGCTCGCTCTGCAGGTTGCTGCTGGCGGACAGGTGGCGCAATGGGGAGCCCGAGGAGCTGCTGTTATTTGCCATTTGTGGTGGCGGCGCTGAACCGCCAGCAGTCGCTAGGAGGAGCTGCAGCGGCCTGTTATCCTCGCTCACACCTGCCTCACACTGCTCGCTGTTGTTTTGGTCAGCGTTGCTGTATGCACCACCACCGCTACCCGAGCTGCTTCTTGACGCAGACGGCAGTGCCCCAGGTAGCACTGCCGGGGCTGAGCGCAGTTCGATCTGCAGTGCCAGCGGCTCGACCATCTGCGGACCCATGTATGCGCAGGGGTTGGCTGGCGCGTGGGCCAGAACGGCTGGGTGGAGGTGCGTGCACCGGTACCCAGTGATGGCCGAGATCTGGCGCTGCGCAGTGTGCGCGTACGGCTCGCATCCGGCGACGCTGTGCTCGGCGGCCTGGTAGTCCAGGGAGGGCACGGTCGATTGGTGCGGGGACATGGAGTCGGCGCGCCCGATGGGGAGCCGCCACTCGGACGTGTCGGGGTAGAAGAGAAGACATACTTCGTTGGTGGTGGGGTCCAGGAGGACGCCGCCGCACTCAAGCGCATATTGCGTGCGGGTGAGGGCGATAGAAAGCGGGGTGTGGGGCATGGAGGTAGGGGGTGCTGCGGAGGTCATACTCAAAAGACGGGTGTATTGGGTGTGTGTGGTAGAGGACGGGGGGTTTTGTTTTTGACGGAAGGGGGTGTTGCAGATGCTAAGAAGGTAGAAAGGAAGGTAGAAAGGACGAAAGTCATAAGACGAAGGAAAGAAAGCGTCTCGCTGTTACTCCATCGAGGTTTCTATCCTGCTCCAAAGGGGGGAGCGTTTCCTCCTTTCTGCCGCGGAACCATATGCAAGCAGCAGACGTCTGACCATGTGCCCTTTTCTATGCTACTACCGAACGGGCAGAAGCAAAAGTTGTGTAAACAAATGGGCGACAATATGCGGCGAAATGCTGTCGTGGTCCACCGACATCGCTTGCAACCACAGCAGAAAACAATGGGGGTGCTTGTGCTGCTTGTTTCGACACCACATGCAAAGGCTGGTATTATTGTCCGCTGACAAGCGACGTCTGTGTGATCCGCGGCTGTTGCCATCCATCAGAGAGTGGCGTCGAATTCCACGAGAATAATGGCAGAGGACAAAGTGCCGCTGCTCACCCTTTTGGAGCAGCGAATCTCCAAGGAATAAGAAAGATGGCGTAGGAGAGCAAACGGCTGCTGAGGAGCAGCCTGCGTATGAGACGCATATCACCATCATCGTCAGTAATGCCGATGTTACGCATGTCTGCTGCATATATTGCCACGATCGTTCAGTGGATTTAATCAGCGTCACGTGGATCCAATGTCGATGTTTACACGTGCTGTTTGTGACAGCGAAGCAGTGCGTGACGATGGCATTGTCGGTGACCTTGTTCATAGGGCCTTTCCTTTCTTGTTTATCCACATTCTGTATTTTGGCTCTAATTTTCTCTTCCACTTTCTTTTGCAATACACGCAAATCCACAGTTCCTTTTCTTCTTCTCATCCTTTCGCGCGCCTTCAAACTGCACAGCATACTCGTTTCGAATAATAATTTGGAATGCCAGACAGACAGCAGCACTCGGTGATTCCCCCCGCAATCGCCAAGGCGCTCTCGGACAAGCTATACGACAAGCAGCGCTCGGCCACGCTCAAGATCGAGAAGCTGGTCCGCGATGCATTGGATGCCGACGACGACCAGAGGATCAACGAGATAGTAGCCGAGCTCACCACCGACTTCGCCACGTCCGAGAGGGAGTCGTCAAGAATCGGCGGGCTCGTAGCGCTGGCGGCTACAGCAGTGGCGCTGACGCATGTGAATATTCGGCCGTTTTTGCCGCTGATGATCCCGCCTATGGTCTCAGCCATGTCGGATGGCGAGAGCAAGGTGAGGTACTTTGCCTGCGAGTCGCTGTACAATGTAGCCAAGGTGGGCCAGGGCCATATTTTGAGGTGGTTCAACGATATTTTCGATGGGCTGGCCAGGGTGACCGCTGATTCGGTCAGGAGCGTCAAGGATGGCGCGGATTACTTGGATAGGCTTGTGAAGGATATTGTAGCGGAGCAGGCAGCCACATGTCTGGATTGGTACGGCGCACCCCCGGCGACGGCAGAGAATGCGCTGCAGAGTGGGATGGGTGCCGTGTCTCTGCTGGAGGGCAGTGGGTTGAAGATATCGGGCATTGTGGATGTGCACCCTGCGCACCCTGCCCCTGGTCTCCAGCCTGCGGCGGCGGCATCTACACCCATGTCGGGTGCCTCGCCAGGCGAGCCAAGCGTGCAGACATCGGGTGCAATGTCTCCTTCCCATCAACAGCAGGGCCACTACACTGCGCACTCGATCGCTGTTCCCGCTCCCAAGGCTCCACGGCTGGCGTTTTCGCTGGAGAACTTTGTGCCTCTCTTGGCAGAGCGCATGCACACCTACAAGCCCTCGACGCGCCTGTATCTGATCGAATGGGTCCGCGTGCTGGACTCTGTGCCCGGTCTCGACCTCATCGCCTACCTGCCAGAGTTCCTCGATGGCCTCATTCGCTTCCTCAGCGACCCCAACGACGATGTAAGGACCAAGACTCAGAGCCTGCTGGGCGAGCTGCTGAGCGAAGTGAGGGAGTGCATGGATTTGCAGAGATTCAGCGACGCTGGCGAGCTGGCTAATGCGCAGGAGGGCGGGCTGTTTGCGGCGGATGAGCAGGAGTACTACGACGATGCGGGGCTTTCCTGGGGCGAGGCTGGATCGGGAGAGCTGAGTAGCGCCAGAGTGAGGTCGAGTACGATTCAGAGTGATGTGCATGTGGAGGGCCGGTTTGCGTCCGAGTCCAATAGACTGGCGGGCCGCCTGTCGCAGAGACCGTCGAGGGCGCCGTCGATTTCGTCCAGCATCCCGAACCGCAACCACCTCAATGCGTATTCGCACAACTACTACCATGCCTCCGGAAGGCAGCAGCTGTACTTGGGGTCTGCAGGCGACAACATGCACTTCCGCCACCAGCCTCTTGAGGGAAGCTCGTCAGGATCCGGGATTGGTCTGTTCATGGGGGGCGGAAGCGGGTGGCAGAGCCGCAATGGCGGGACCGCCATCGGACGGTCGGCTTTGCACCGGCAACAGGGGATGGTGGGGAGCAGTGCCGTGTCGCTGGTGTCATCAGCACTGGCCAACGGCCAGCTGAATGAGATGACGGATGAGCTGCGGATGGCTGCGCGGAGGAAGAAGATTCGTGCCGAGCGAGCAGACAATGCGCTTATCCCAGGCGCCAACGTTGTGATTGACTTTGCCCGCTGCATATCCATACTTATCCCGCACCTGGAGTCGAACGACCAGGAGATCCAGGGAATTGCCCTCTGCTGGGTCTATGAGTTCACGTGGCTCTGCCCGCAAGTGATGGTCCAGTACGTGCCCAAGCTGGTGAATGCGATTCTTCCGTCGGTGTCGCATCCAGTGGCGAATCTGAGGCATACGGCAGAGGATGCCAATTTGAGGCTATACGACTTGGTTGGAGAGGCGCCTGCTCCCGTCACAGAGCAGCGCAAGAAGCACCCAGCTGCTGCTGCTGCGGAGACTGCGGCTCAGGATCAGCAGAAGAAGGCACCCGGGGGGCAGATGCATTTGAAGCCGGCAGATGCCATCGAGCACGGTGCCAGACCAGCAAAGCCACTGCTGCCAGTTACATCGACTGCTGTGGCAGCTGTCAGCAATAACTTGCCACGCCCGCAGTCGCCCAGCTTTTCTACGCACTCAATTGCCTCTGGCGCTCCGGTGATTACTCGGTCACGCGCAGAGTCGCTGCTCCAGGCATCGACGGTTTCGCCGGCAGCCTCGGTGGTGCCATCGAGGGTCACGACGCCGGCGCCGCAGGGGGGAGGCGAGAAGCAGGCTGGGGCCAAGACGCAGCATGCACAGAGCCTGTCGCCACCAATAGGCGCTGCTAGTTCGGGAGCACAGCAGCAGGTGAGTGGCGATAGCAGTGGGCGAGAGAGACGCACGTCGGTGACTGCTGTTGATGGTGGCGCCAGTGCAGCTGCTGATCCTGCTTCTGCAGCTAGCGATTCAGTGTCGCCCGGAGCGGCTGCCAAGCCCACCGGCGATATTGCAGACGCGGCCAACCAGACGCCAGCGCACTCCCCCGATGCGCCGTCGCATATGGACAGTGACTGCCAAGACAATGAGCAGCAAGAGGCATTTATCCGTGAGCCATTCAACTACGAGCACGCGGCCACATCGATAATGGAGCTATTCGCCAAAAACGTGCACGAGCCCACCAAGGTGGCGGGCATGCGCTGGCTCCTCCTGCTGCACCGCAAGGCGCCCTGGCGCATCCTCACTCCCGAGGACATGAGCTTCCCAGTCCTACTGAAGATGCTGAGCGATTCGAGCGAGCAGGTGGTCAAGCTTGATTTGGAGCTGTTTGCCCAAATTTCTCTCTATTCCCAGGGCAGCGACGAGGTGGGCGCGAGAAAGAACGCACAGGCATTTGAAGTTGATCCCAGCGAGCTGCCCTACTTGTCCAAGTTCCTGGGCAGTCTGCTGCAGATGTTTGCGACCGATAGAGTGTTACTGGAGACGAGAGCCGCGCTGATGGTCAGGCAGCTATGCGTCGCGCTGGACCCCGAATTGGTGTTTTGCTTGTTTGCAAAGCTGTTGGCGATGCCCAGGCTGGGCGTTGGGGCGGGCGGAATGTCTGTAGGAAATGCTGCGGTAGCTGGTAGAAGCAAGCAGGAGAATGTGGGTAAGGCGGCACCACCACCAGCACCACCGCCTCCACCACAGCCTGTTGATGGCGCGGGTTCTGCTGGCGCTGCACACGAGGGCAGTGTGGCTCAGCCAGCGGATCCTGCGAAGAAGGCAAAGGTTTCTGGCGCAACTTCGCCCGAACTGGCTGCTGCCGAGGAAGTAGGTGGAGTCGAAGCGGCAATGGCCACCGAACCAGCAAGCGCTGGTGTGCTGAGCGACGCCGACGCCGACGATCAGGTCGATGTTGCTGCTCAGAGTGGCAGTGACAGTGACGAGAACATCGAAGACGGCGACTCTGATGTGGATGACGGCGACTCTGATGCTGATGGCTTTGATGACGACGTGCTGAGTGCTCAGGAGGGCGCTGACGATTCCACCGCTGCTGCAGCCTTCTCCAGCGACCCTGTCGAGGAGGAGGAGGAGGAGGAGGAGCTGGCAGACTTGGATTTTATCAGCGTCATGGTGCAGCACCTGAGCTGGATCCTGGTCACTGCGCCCGAGACCGAGAGCCTGAGAGTGCTGCTCCGCCAGTACAACACGTGCTTGCCATTGAGTATGCCGAACCTGCCATCGATCCACAGCACGTTGGCGGGGTCTGTGGGAGCGGAGGCGCTGGCTGGCGTGAATTCAAGTGTCAGTGGGGCTGAGGTGAAGGAGGGTGAGCTGCCAGCGAAGGGGCTAGCCAAGAATGCGGCGCGCGGTATGGAAGACGATGTGACTGCTCCAGCGCAGAATGACGGGGCCGAGGGGCTTGTGGGCAGGATACAGCGTGCTGGCAGTGGTGGACGCAGCCGGCGTGGTGCTAGCTTGAGTGCCTCGACGGTGGCATTCGACCAGGCGACACAACAACAACAACAGCAGCAGCAGCAGCAGCAGCAGCAGCAGAAACCATCGAAGCTCGTGCGCGCATCAACCAATGCCTCTGCAACAAGCAAGCTCCGCAGTGAGCAGGCTTCTGGCGCAGCAACGGCAACCGGTAGGGCCGCTGCATCTACACGCACAGGGAGTGGCGGGTCATCAGTGCGCAGCAGTATCGGCGTTTCCGGCTCGCGTGCCAGGAGCAACCTGCCAGCGCCAACAGGCAGCTCAGAGCGCGGACGCCGCCGTTCCATGCGCCAGAGCAGGCAGCAGCAGGCAGCACGGGCAGCCAAGGCCGAACGCGCACGGCACGTTGTGTCGGCAGCCCTCCTTCGCGTGAAGCACGACGTCGAGCAGAACCTGCGCAGCCACGGCCTCTTCGCCACCCTGTTTAGGACGTGGAGCCACAACCCAGCCGCCTGCCTCACCCTGTGTTTGCTGTCGCAGCACTACGAGACGGCGGCCAAGCTGATCATGGTGTTTGGCCAGCAAACGCAGGACTTGACTGTCAGTTTCTTGGTGCAGCTGGACAAGCTTGTGCAGCTCATTGAATCGCCAGTGTTTACGTACCTGAGGCTGCAGCTGCTGGACCCTCTGCAGCACCCCCTGCTGGTGAGAGCGCTGTATGGGCTGCTGATGCTCTTGCCCCAGAGCTCGGCGTTTGCGATCTTGAGGAACAGGCTGAGCACGGTGGCGATGGTGCCGTTTCCAGGACAGTTTATTCAGCCATACTATCACCACGGCCACCATCAGCAGCAGCAACAGCAGCAGCAGCAGTGTTATAGCCAAACGGCAAAGACCGATGGGCACCACCAGCAGCAGAGTCAGTATCACTACCACTACCATTACCACAACTACTACCAGGCTGGGCCGCGGTCGGGAGACAGCATCGCTGGCAAGGCGCAGCACGCGAGCGAGTTCCACTTGACTAGCAGCAGCAATAGCCCCAGCACAGGCGCTGGTGTATCGGCCAGCACTGCTGCCTCAAGCACCACAGCCGCTGCAGCGAGTGCCGGTGCCAGTGGTGGTGTTCACCGGTGGGGCGGTCCGCTGTTCAGCGCGGTTGGCATATCGTCGCAGGATCTGTCGGAGCTCATGCGCCTTCTGTCGGTGTCCAGCCAGCGTGGCGGCAGCAGCACTGTGTCTGGCGCTGCTGAAGCTGCAGGATCTGCTGGTGGTGCGGCAGTGGACTCAGAGCTGGCGGGCGGATTGGCGCAGCAACTTACTACTGCTTCGGGCGACTCAACGAGTGCTCGAACTGGCTCTGCAGCGCTGGCCAACCCATCGGCGATCCTGCAGCAGCTGGCGGAGCTCCAGCTGTCCCAGCCGCCAGATACATCGGTAGCGTCGTTGCCACCGCAAGGAACGGCGACATCGTTAGCATCTGCGCCGCCTCAACAGCAGCAGCAGCAGCAGACTCAGGCAACTGCGGGTGTGTCGTTGGCTGCTAATTCAGGAATGGGGGCAGCCTCTGCTGCGTCGCCTCCTCAGGCATTTGGCTCGGGCGCATCAGGAGACTATCGCCACGGATATCCGCAAGCAGTTCCGGCGGGTGTGGTGCACGGAGATGATGCTCATGGGAGACTCCAATCCCACTTGCCTGCAAACTGGGATGGTAATGGATGGCAGCAGCACCCCTCTGCGTTGCTGGGCCATGCAGACAGGGCCAACTTGGAAGCCTCGAGTGCGCGCGATACTGCGAGACTCTTGGACGAGTACAAGGCTGTTCGCCAAAGACATGCAGCTGCTGTCATTCGCCACCAGTCACGCTGAGGTGCAGATGCCTTTTTCTCCTGCTAGTGTGGTTGGTGCACACACGGTAGTCTTTTCTTTTCGAATCTGCTTGTCGTTGGAATGGCGATCTGTTTCTCTTGGTGCATGTAGTGCTGCTTGCATACGCTGGAGACATCCTTTTTCTTTGACCATCGCGTATACCCTGCACCGCGTGAAGAGTTTTTTTTTTTGGGGGGGCCACACATGGTGCATATGACACATATTTGAGCATGTGGTGGTCATTGCTCCTCTATTCTCTTCCGGCCAGCAATAAAGCGGCACTGGAAATAGAAGCTGGTCATGGCGGACAGCACAGCTACTCCAAAATCTGGCAGCGAGGCGGCTGCATCCGTCCTTATGCATGTGATCTGCTGCCCTCCTCTCATTCAGGAGCGGAGTCAGCAGAACAATGATGTCCTGATGGAGCAGAAGTGTGAATGTGATGGCGGTGCTGCTTGCCCAGCTCCAATATCCCTTTCGTGCAGCAAACGCTCCTCGCTATGGATGGCTAGCTGTGCGCGGAAGCAGCCGGGCCTCCCGCCCATTCGCTGTGTGTGGACAGTGACTTGGCAAAACAAGGGGCAGGCTGGATATATACGGCGGTATGTACCCAATTGGCAGCGGAACAAGCTCTTATTCACACCCCAACTTTCCAGACTTGTCGGCATCCATTTTCCTTTGACGCTTGTACTTTTCCAACACTTGCAGAGGAAGACCCGCAATGCGAATTTCTTTGATATGCGCGTTGATGGCTGCTGCTGCTAGCAGCCACGCTATGCATATTGGTGTCGACATGCGTCAGCGGCCAATGGCCCGCCCAACCACTGCTTTCCTCGCACAGCATCATCCACCTGGTACATACAAGAACAGCGAAGTATTTGCAACCAGTTCCGGGAGTGGCGAGTTGGCAGGCTGGATCCAAGCGCAAGACGACTACGCCAAGCGTCGCATCCTCGCCAACATCGCACCATTTGCCGACGACCCCTCGGCCATGGCCGGTGCTGTGTGCGCATCGCCTTCGCGCAGTAAGCCTAACTACTACTACACGTGGACGCGGGACTCGGGGCTGGTGATGAACGAGATCTTCACCTGGCTCACCACCGCCAGGAATGCCACATGGGCCAAGCAGCTCAGGGAGACAATCGACGATTATGTCGCGTTTACTAGCCACGTGCAGTCACTGGAGGGGCTCAAGTATGGCCTGGGCGAAGCAAAGTTCAACATGGATGGGTCTCCATTCACTGGAAGCTGGTGCAATGCGCAGACTGATGGGCCAGCAATCAGGGTGTATATGATGACGCGGTTTGCGAGATATTTGCTTGATCGTGGAGAGGGTGTTCATTATCTTTATGGTGCGGAGAGCTCGCCGATCAAGAGGGATCTGGAGTATGTGGCAGGTGTGTGGCATGAGAACAGGCATTGCGACATCTGGGAGGAGTCTCGTGGCTTGCACTTTTACACGCTCATGGCCCAAAGAAGAGCGCTGGTTGACGGTGCGCGGTTGGCTGACTTGTTGGGCGACACGGCTGGAGTGCAAAAATATCGCCGTGCCGCCAGGGGTGTCGAGAGGGATCTGGCGCGGTTCTGGAACCCCAAGCGCAACTATCTCCTGGCCACGATTGACAAGTCCGGCGGGATCCAAAGCAAGCACAGCAACTTGGACTCGCAGGTGCTCCTGTCGTCGCTGCATGCCGGTTTGGATGACGGGTTCTTTTCGGTGGAGTCGAGCGAGATGATGGCCACTGTGCTGGCCACGTTGCGCACATTCGAGCCGCTCTACGCCATCAACAATGTAATGAGCACCGACATCAGCGGCGCCACAGTGCCAATTGGCATTGCTGTCGGCAGGTACCCCGAGGACGTGTACAATGGTGTCGGCACATCGCGTGGAAACCCGTGGTCGCTTGTGACGTCCGGGCTTGCGGAGTATCACTACAGGCTGGCCTCCGCTTATTCCAACGCAAGACAGGTCCAGGTTACGCCTGAGCTTGTTGAGCTCGTCCAGTGGTCGAGCAGATACCATGCAAGGTCGCCGTACTTGGCCGTTGTTCTCCAGAGGCTTTTGCCAGGGGAAGTGCTGGATGCTGGAGCCCCTGAGCTCCATGGCCTGGCGCACTACCTCCTGTCAGTTGGCGATCTGTACATGGCTAGAGTGGCACGGCACACATCGGCGGACCATACTATGTACGAGCAGTGGTACTCGTATGACGGATATGGGCGGGGCGCCATCCACTTGACATGGAGCTATGCAGCCCACACAGCCGCATCGCGTGCACGGTCCGAGCTCACTTCCAGTCTCTACAAATAGCCAGCACCAGATAGCTGATCGAACATGTATTATTATTGTCAGCACACTTTATTAGTCTATAACAATTGCCACCAAATTATATGACTGTTACCAGCGGATCAGCAGCAGGCTGTGGCTCAAACACCTCGGGGACCAGTGACGGTAGTGCGCAGACCATGCGGCGTAAGAACATTCTGAACAGCGCGAACTTGCCCTTATGTCCAGTCATCCTGTCCACAAGCAGTGCATACCGGTGCCGCGGGTCCGACCCGCCTATGCGAACTAATTCGATGCGCACAGAGCAGCTGTAGTACTCGACGACCTCGGTCTCGCGCCACCTGTTAAGCGAGGGGGAGTACTGTGCGAAGATGACGGATGTCGCGTAGTTTACGGGAATGGTGGTGATGATGTCGGGGATGTCGACGTTGTGCGTAGCCGGCAGCGGCGGCTTATGAATCTGGGCTGGGGCACCAGCAGCGACCGAGGGAGCGGTTTCTCGCGGCTCGTGGCTGAGCGGCTTGGTCTGTTTGTTCTTGGATGGTTGCCGGCTGTCGTTTCTGCTGTGCACCTGTCTCTTTTCTCTGCTAGGGCGCAGGCGCGGTCTGCTTTGTAGCCGAACAGGTATGGCGTCGCTTTCGCGCTTGGGTAGGAGCGAAGCTGCCCTGACATTGAAGAGTCTCCCTAGCTTGGTCTTCGCCGCGTGCTCGATCTCCAGGTCAAACCCTTGCTTGTTTCCTGTCTCCTGCTTGCCGACATCAGCTGCTTCTGCGGGTCTACTGGCTGACACGTTGTGGTGGTGGGTGCTATTAAGCTGCGCAACCTGCGACCGCGAGAACATGGTGTAGAGAAGCCACTTGAGATGGCTCTCCTGTCTCGGCTTTGCGCCTTGCTGCTCCAAAGACTTTGCGGATGCCGGGTTGCTGCCTGCCTGTGGCTCCGCAATGGGCTCTGTGCCGATGTCGGCATTCCGCGTAGGCAGATTACAATCGCTGCCAGTTGACAGCGTCCCGATGCCGCCCATACTGGTTGGCGCATCGACATACACGCTCTCACTGTTCTTCATAAACATATCCGCATCGCAGTTGCCCGTGCCATTATTGGCAGCTGCATTGGCAGCGGCAGCGGGCATCTGTGGTGTGGACTGATTGCCGGGGTTGGGCGGCAAGTTGGCAGACGACATCATGGCGGCGATTGTCTTGAGCGAAAACATGCTCGTGCCCAGTGCCTTCTGCACAGGCATCTTTCTGGTCTCCACAAACGTGTGCGTGATCTCATGCAGCTTCAGCAGCTTGGAAACGAGGCCGAGCACCTCCACGGCCGAAACACCAGTGAGGTCGGTGGGCAGTGTGATGCGGCTGGAGATGTCCTCTAGCGCGCCAATGCTGCGGATCCTCGGGGTGCTGTGGTCACCGCCAGTGTGCGGGGGTAGCTTGCGTCCGCTGGAGAGCCGGTGTGTGAAGACTCGGCTGGCCTGGGCTGGGAGGTGGAACAGCGAGCGCCGCCGTTCGGCCTGCTGGTTGCTTGGCAGCAGCACTGGCATAGACAATCCCTCTCCTGCTGCTGTTCGGTCGGAAGGGAACGGTATGCTGTAGTTGGGTTCCACTGGCTCCACTGGCTCCGAAGCCTGGTTGCTGGCCGTGTTTGAACTGAGCCCGGCAGTGCCGATGAGACTGCTTGTGTGGGACAGGATGTTGGTGATGTGAGCAGAGAGGCGGTGGATGAGCGAGTGCGGCCTGGGTGGCAGCGCAGAGTTCTGAGCGGGGGGCAAGTGACCCCGACTTTCGTCATCATCAGCAAACTCGGGCAGCCCGCCCGGCGTGCTGGCATCAAGGATCTGCGTCAGCTGCGACGAATTCGACAGCCGAGTCTCCACAACGCTGCTGTTGGCATCCGGGTGTTCGGTGGCTGGCAGCTCGAGGTAGTATCTGCGCATGTTGATCTGCTGCGAGATCAGCGCATACACGGACACAACAGGCGAGTTTGCCACTTCCACCAGCGTGCTGCTGTCGTTGAGCCCCTGCAGGGCACTGGGCCATTGCTGGATCTCACTGCTGGGCAGCGAGACCAGCTGGGACGATCTCCTTCTGCGTGTCTGCGTCTCGCCGTTGGCCATGGCTGACTCGAGCGTGCGCATCACCTCGTCGTAGCTGCGGTCCAGGCACGTGGCCACCTCGCGAGCCACCAGGGGGCTGACGCTGGGCCCGGGGAGCGTGAGGGTGCGCCGGTCGTGGATCGCGTCTGTGATTGCGTAGGGGTGGTGCGCGCAGCAGATTCCCGGGTTGGGCGTCCGGTACTTGCCCGCATCAGCCAGCGTGCTAGCACCAGCGGGCGTGGTGTGCGGGTCGCCAGACTGTAGCCACTCGTGCTTGATGACCCCTTGCATGGTGATCCGCTGCTTTGAGTTGGGCTCCAGCATGCGCACCAGCAGCTCCTGGAGGCCCCGGCTCATGCTGGCGCGCAGCGGGAAGTCGCCAGCCATGATCTTGTCAAAGTTCTTCACCTGCGCCGGATCCTCAAACGGAAACTGGCCCGTCAGCATGACGTACAGGAGGACGCCCAAGGACCAGACATCTATTTCGGGGCCCACATATGCATCGCCACGCAGGATTTCGGGCGCCGTGTAGGGAAGGCTGCCGCAAAAGGTCTCCATCAGCGAGGTGCCGTCGAAGAAGTTCGCCAGGCCAAAGTCGATTATTTTGACGCACCCGTCGAACACTGATGCCGTGCGGTAGTCGGGCTCCGGCGGCTCATTGCCCCCGCTTCCCGTGTGCGCGGACCCGCGCTGCCCGTCGGCCTTTTTGCCAAGCGCGTTGCCGCTCGCGCTCTTGCGCCCGATCATACCGTCCAGCCCACCCAGCACGGGGACGCCGGCCCAAATGCTGCCGCCGCCGCCTCCAGAGGCGCCTGCTTGCGTTCCTGAGCGCTGGCTAGACAGCGCCAGACTGGCGCCTGTGAGCAGGGGCCGTGCCTTCTCCGCTTCATCGGAGTAGTCAATGAGGACGTTCTCCAGCTTGATGTCGCGGTGGATGACCGAGTACTGGTGGCAAAAGCTGATGGTCTCGACCACCGGCTTGAACACTGCTCTGGCCTCGCTCTCGCTCAGCCCGTCCGTTCCAACCCTCTCTGCAAGCGTCACGCCGTTGACGTACGAGTAGAACAGGTAGAAGTGCGTATCGGTGACGCGGAAGTCGTGTAGGGGCACAATGTGCGGGTGCAGCTGGCCCAGTATGGCTGCCAAGTTGGCCTCCCGCACCACGCGCCTGTCGAGCGTCTTGGCCTTGCGGTACTCCTGGTGTCCCCGTCGGTGCTTGTGCGGCGGGTAGCGCTTGATGATCTTGACCGCAAACTGCTCGTTAGTCATTGCCGACCGCATTAGCTTGACTTTGCCGTAGCTGCCCTGCCCCAGTGTCTTTTGCACCTCGAACTCGCCCAGCGGCGTGTTGAGGAGGAACTGCCGTGACCGGGTGCTCTTGAGAGAGACAGCAATTGGGACATACCCCAGAGTACTGCTGGCGCCGCGCGGAGACTGGGAGTCGTCGCTGCTCTGCGTAGGCTGAGCAGGCGTTGTCACCGCAGGTGGCTTGGCTGCAGTGGTGCCCGGTAATGCAGCATCGGCTCCTCTGCCTCCGCTCTTGAGCCGTTTGGTTGAGATGGGTGTGCGCTGCTTGCTGTCTTTCTTCGGCGGTTCCGATGGCTTGGCGGTGTCAGGAGGCGGCTGCGGGGGCAGCGTCTGGCACTTTGCAGACTCGTTTTGCAGATCCGATGCGCGATTCCTGACAGTGGCTTTCTCATTGACCTCAATTAGAGCAGCAGAAGCAGCATCAGTAGCATCCGTTGCAGCAGCAGCTGGTTCTGGCGCACCCTGGTCATTCACAGCTGGCTTCCGATCGCCGTCCTTTGGTGCTGCGCCTGCCAGTTGAGCAATCTTGGCCGGCCGACGCGTGATGGGCAATGCAGCCGGTACCCTCACATGCATGGCCGCACTGCTGTCGGGCTGTATCGTATCCACAACACGGATCTCGTTCTCACTGCGCTTTCTTTCCCTCAGCCGCAAGAACGCCGTACCCGCACGTCTCGGCGTCTTCTTTCTCTTGTCGTGCGTGTACTGGCGAAGCGGTCGGCGCGGCGGCAGGGCCCTCATCTTGGCACTTGTTGGATCGGCCACAAGCGCCACACTGCCGGGCTTTGGCAAAAGACTCATTCTTCGCAAGCTGCCAATGATTTTCTGGTGAGGGGCCACGGGTGATGCAATAGCCACGCCATCGCCGCTCTCGTGGCCCACCATATGCGGCTCCAGCGAGCCAGCTACATTTGCCGTTGTCTGTGCGCTGAGCATTTCGACATTCGTGCCCGAAATGGTGTCAATCAGGGTGCTGACTGCAGTGACATCGATCAGTGGCTTGAACATCAGACTGCGTCGCCGCTGCGGTGGCACGTCGGGCGTTAGCCGCCTCATGTCTGGCACATACGGTTTGTCAGCTCCGCTCGCTGTGTGCAATGGCTGCGCGGTCTTGGTGGGGTCAGAGGCGGCTGTGTGCGGAGTTGTGGGGGCTTCGGTGCCAATTTGGCAAGGCAGCTTGTGCGGAGCAAGCAGCTTCTTTCCTCCAGGCAGCTTTGTGGGGTCTGGCAGCCGTTGCTCCTCTGTTGCGGTGTCGTCGTCATTAGGCGAGGGGCTGTTTGCTGGAGAAGCGAGCGACGAGCGTACGAGGGGCTGGTGCTTGTGAACAAGCGAGCGGGTGTTTTCCTTGGCGCTGCTGGCTGGTTGCTGCGGGAGCACGATGTTCTCGCCCAGAGGCTGTGGCTGTGTCGGGCACGAAAGCGAGATGATCGACGACACCGAGCGGGATAGCGAGGGCAACGGCGAGTGGTCTGCAGTGTCCTTGGCATCAACATACGGCGTCATCTGAATCTGAAGATCAGCAAGTGCAATGTCGTCGTCGTCATCGTCGTCGTCGTCGTCAGTCGACCCAATAATGATGGCGTCGCTATCACTGCTGCTGCTGGTGCTGCTGGTCCCCACCGAGTCGTCGATTGCATGCCGGCCATTTCTAGCTGCACTGTTGTCTGGAGGAAGCAGCGAGAGGGCCGACACCAGCTGCTGCAGCAACGACGAGTCTGACGACAGCGGCTCGCCGTCCCAATGGAGCTCAGAGCCCAGGGAGGTGAATGGCGACGGGAGGCTCCAGAGATCCAAGTGGAACTGTGACGAGTTGTCCAAAATCTTCTTTGCATCCTTATTCACGCCATCTCTTGAAATGGGTGCACGGTGGTCGGCCTCCATCGACTGCATGTCGTCGCCTGTGTTGTTATCGCTCTCGGTGTCGCTCCTTTCAGTGACAATCTGAGCTGGTTTTTGCGTCTTTCTCGCCCTGTCGCTGTTCCCGGCATCGGATTTCCGGACGTGCGACCGAACGAGGTTGCGCAGTGTAAGGCGCTTGGATTGAGTCGACTCCGCCTCGATTTGTGCTTCTTCAGCCTGGGGTGCTTCATCAGTCACGCGTAAGGGTGCGCAGCTGAGCGAGGGCTTGCGGTCAGGGAGCATCGAGAGGTTGATGCTGAACTCGAGACGCGCTGTCAGGCTGTCGCCCGAAAACAAAGCGGCATTCCCCCCAGCCCCCTCGGCGGCAGCAACATGTGGCCCCTTTGCCCGATCCATCGGCTGTCTAGAGTCAGAGAAGCAAACAGGTACGTGCTAAAAAGGGTAAGGGTAAGATGAGGATATCTAACACACGTAAAACAATAGTGCAAAGCAATAGAGGCGGCGCGTGTATTAGCTGGAGCAGAGCGAGCAGAAGGGAGAAAAACATGTTGGAGGGGCCCACATCGATCCCTTCGGTTCTGGCGTGCAAACTTGCCGCCGCTGCCGCCGCCGCCATCGACATGTGTCGTATTCTTAGGTATAAGCAAAGGTGTGAGGAGGAAGTGGAGGAGGCAGACGGGTGAGAGAATTTCATTCTGGAGTCCAGTGCGGGGAGCTAGACGAGGGGGATGAAAGGCTATATATTGCTCTATTGCCCAGCCTGGAGTACACATTTTCGCAGTAATCTGCACGGAAAGAATTTTTATTTAGACACCGCAGCAGCGAGCAGAAGTGGAGGACTTGCGCGAAAAAAAAGGAGGGCAGTGGCTAAATGTCGTATTTCCCGGTTTATTCAACCCACTCCACACACGTCTATTGCCTACACACAGCTAACGCTGCTCACTCTGGCGCCGCCTTGGTCTGGATGTACTTGGGACCTGGGTAGGGGAGCGGTCTGTGGATGTTGTCAATGATCTCCAGGTAATCCGGCTCGTTGTCTGGAGTCAGGTGCCCGTGTCTGATCAAAAAGTCCACCACGCACACGGCGCAGTTGGGCTTGAACAGGTTTTTGCGCAGCTTGTCTATTACCACATCCAGGGGCCACAGATAAAACGAGTCCACCTCGCCGTCGTTCGGATAGGGCTCAAACTCTTTTGGGAGCTCCAAGTCAAACACAAACTGGGTCTCTGGCTGCAGCCCCAGATCCGACCTCGTGTAGTACTGAATGGTGCCCGCAAACTTTGTCCTCTCTGCGATATTGCGGGGCACACCGCCCTCTTCCTCGCATTCCTTGATCACAGACTCCCACACGCTGGCGCCGTTACCGATCCCGCCGGCAACGAACTGGTCAAGGTATCCGGGCCATGTCTGCTTCTGCAGGGATCGCTTGGCAACCCACATTTTAACCTCGCCACTAGCAGGATCAGTGACGATGCCGTTGATGTGCACGCCAAACGTGCGGATGCCGAAATTGTACGAGGACGCGCGCTCGACCATCAAGGCGACGCCCTCTGCGTCCTCAGAGTCGCCGTAGACCGGGTACAGCTCGTTGCGCCATTTGCCGAGCGATCTCCACGCATGCTCGCTTCTCAGCACCGACAGCAGGCTGGCGACGGCTGCCGATCGCTTATCTCGTGTATCGTGCTGCTCCGTGAATGTCAGCATCTTGGATGCAGAGTCGACAACAAACGGACTTGTGCATTTCCCGCTGGCCACCGCCTTTTCGAGAGCCGCTATGTCTTGGGGGTTTACCAAGCCGACCAATTTGCCGTTGACAATGAAGCGATAAAGGGCTTCCGTTTCCAGCAGGGTGTCCACTTCGGCAACGCAGTTGCAGTTGCGCACGATATCGAGGATAGAATGTCTGGTTGCTGCCATGGAATTCAAGGTGCTACAGCAAGCGCAGCGGGGGTGCAATAATAACAAATTATGTAGCTGTTGGGAGTTTGAACAAGAGAGGCAGTGAGGCGTGGTTGGCTGGAGCGTGGTTGCATAGGCGGAGTGTTTTCTCGGCAGACTTGATTCATCAATCCGCGAGCGAGAGCACGTGAGCAAGAGCACGTGAGCAAGAGTGAACAGTGCCCCTTTCACTTGCTGCATTTTCTTGTTTGCAGCTGTCCCAGTGTGCGGCGGGGAAGCATGCTTTCAGTTAGAGCATGCCCTTTCTACCTGAGCGTAAGCTCTAGCATGTCTAGAGTCTCAGCAGTGTTGGCATGTTCGTATCGCTACGCATATGTGTGCGAGGCTGGTCGCTCGGAACACACATTTCGACATGTGGGCCCGATCAATGCTTGCGACACGATTGGCAGTGGTTTTCAAGCTCATTAGGTAACGCTGCATCCCAGCGCATGTTGAGGATAGCTCAACGCCGGGACAGGCTTGTGCCGAGATGTGCTGTGCAACCACCGCCTCGCACTTTAAGAGAACCTTGCAGTGTACTGAGAAAGCGAGCAAAGCTCTTTTCTCTCTCTCTCTCTCTCTCTCTCTCTCTCTGAACGGCAGGAATTCGTCTACTATTGTATTCTTTCACAGCCCCGCATTTGTGTGCAGATACCATGGCGCCATCAACATACAGTGGCTGGCGGGACCTTTCATCTCTGGTGCTAGAGCGAATAATGGAATGCGCCTCTGGGAAGTCCCTTTGTCTATGCAGCCCGCACACTTCGCCAAGCATCACCAATACCAGCAACGACTCGCATACGCTGCTGGCCGCAATGGGTGTATGTCAAAGCTGGCGCTACGCCGCAGCGCTATTCTACTACCGCGAGGGGATATTCGAAAGCCAGGATGTCAAGCCCGAACAAAAAGAGGACAAAAGCAGGGATAGAAAGAGCAGCAGGAGTAGCGTTCTCGGCATTCGCCACATTGCAAAGTCTGGATTCACACAAAATGTCAGGGTGCTGCATGTTTGCGCAATGATAAACGATATACTTGGCGGTCAAGTGTCCGATGGGCTTTTGGCAGTAGGGCCACTGCGTTCGGTGCGGAAAATCGTCGTCAGGCTAGCCACAGGGTGGATGCGCTACCGCCGCTCAGAAGATGTCTGCTCTGCAGAGACAGATGAAGCTGAGCTGGACCGGCTTTGTACTGTGCTTCAAAGACTGATGCCTTTCATAAGGTCCGTTGAAGTCGACTTTGGGGACGTGTACTATGACGACGCTTGCAGCAAGCAATGCACCTATCTGTACAGCCGCTTGCTAGAGCACAAGCACTGGGTCCTCACACTGGTCGACACGCCGCCGCAGATAGACGCGAGATGCACCAGGTTGCAGTTGGTCGGGCTTGCTCACCTGTCGATCCAAGTCGAGGTGTGGACCGAGCATCACGTCGAGCTGGTGCGCCAAAACGCGGCTACCTTGCGCAGCTTGCGTCTACTGCAAATACCATTCCACATGTGCTCACAGCTGCTCCGCGATTCCACCAACAGCTGTTCTATTGTTTATCCAAGGCTTCACACACTGGAAATGCAGCTTCCCGAGTTCGCCTCACCATCACAAATACTTGTTCGCGTAGATGCGAACGCATTCCCATCTCTAGTGTCCATTCAGTGCCGTAGCGCATACCCTTTCGCCAGCGACCTGCTTCTGCGCTGCAACCGTCAGGGTCTCGAGAGATTGCAAATGGTGCTGCCACGTCGGTTTGTCACCGACTGCCAGCAGTTCACACCAGGGGCGTACCCACGGTTAACGCATGTCGACCTGAGTGTCGAGGGCGAAGCTGAGTGGATCAAGCAAGGAGCCACGGCACTGAAGCTCTTGTCAAAGATCCTGTCACTAAGTGCTACTGCTCAATCGATCAAGACCTCAATGTTTGTTGGCGGATCTGTCGACTTTTTGCCCGAGATAACATGCCACCAGACACTGCGCGAGCTTGTCATGCCCAGAGTGCATTTTGCTTTACCGACAGCCGTCAGGCTTTTGCAGAGCTTTCCCTGGCTGACTCGAGCGGCCATCGCACTGGGAAGCACTTCGCATTGTCGCTGTATCCCAACAGACGAGGCAATTACTGAATGGCGCTCCAAGTCAGCCAGCAGGTCTGCAGCGCGCTTGCTGTCGCTCGAGCTTGGCGATGCCAGGTATCCAACTGCCAGGTGCTCGGCTGAGTATATTGTACTGCTTGTCTCGCTGCTTCCTTCGCTCAAGCATGCTGCAGTTGGCTCGCAAGACACTGGATGGCTGTGCAAGATCCGCAGCGCAATATGTAGCACGCTGGCACGCAAAGCATACAGCGACGAGCAGTATGCCCGCCTGCAATCTGTATTTCTACTATAAAACCGCGCTGGGCCACGAATAAATGTAAATACAACAATATGCTAGGGCCTTGCCTTTTTGTGCTTGTGTCCAGGGGGTTTTGCAGAAGCAGATGACGCGCCATGTGCGCCGTCCTCAGCAATGTCAATGCCATACTTGGCTTGCATTATTTTTCGTGTTTTCTGCCACTCGCTGTTAAATGCAGCCTTCTCCCTTCCCTTCCCCGAGCTTGCAGCATCGCTGTGCGACCTTGCCGCGCTCCTGTTCTGCTGTCTAGACTGCAGAAGATCCCTAGTCTCTGCTTTGAACCTCGACTTGGCCATGGAGAACAGCCTCATATCCGAGCCATCCTCATCGTTGTCGCCAGAATCGCTGCTGCCACTGAGCTCGCCGGCATTCATAGTATCTGGACCAAACTCGACTCCATAGTCGTAGCCATCGCCTGCTTGGTTCATCCGCCGCCTCTTTGCGCCGCTTGCACGCGAAGGGAAATCCTCGGCAGCTCCTTCGCCCTCGCTCTCTGGACCGCTGGCAGGGTAGGCGCCAGTCACAGCATCCTCTTCATCAAAATCGCTTGCCGGGTATGGCCCAACTACGTCGCCCCCCGCTGCACCATCGCTTGCATAGGCGCCGTCATCCATTGGGTATGGACCAACCAGTCCGCTACTCTCATCTTCATCGCTCAAACCAGCATCGTGTCCGCCAGGATAAGGCCCAACAAGAGCACTGTCGCTTTCTGCTACTGCAGGGCCGACCATGGCACTGGCGTCTTCAGGGGCTTTGGGAGCAACAGTAACTCTGTAGTCTGTCCCTGCATCGGCAAAGATGTCATCGTCATCGTCATCATCGACACGCAAACTTGGCTTGGCATCATCCGACTGGTGCAGCTGTAGCCCAGGAGCAGCATCCAGCTCAACGACTTTCAAAGGCTCGGGAGCGGGGGTTTCAGCTTGACGTCGGGCTTTGGCCTCCGCCGTGGATTTCTGCCTCCGATTGCGTGCAGCAGCAATGGACGCGATGACTCTTGACAACACGACTCTGTCATCCGCCTCGCACTTTGTAGAAGAACCGGACTCTACAGCTGCCGAGCCAAACATCTCCTTGACTTCGTCCTGGCTGCGGATCCTCGCCGTAGTCGTCACAGTGGCCGAACCACGAGCACCCGGCTGGGTGTTGAACTCAAAGTACATGCGGCCAGGCAAGAACAGCTCATTCAAGTCAGCCTTGAACCCGCTTTGCAGAGCGATTTGGATTTCCTCCTTGGTCTTGTGTATTTTCCGAACAGTCTCCAGCACGCGCCTGCCCAGCTGGGTGGAAGCACTGGCGACATCGCCATCAGTAATCCCAGCACCATCAGATTGCGCAGCTGCGCGATCGGTTGTTGCAGCTCTCTCTTCTTGCAGCCGCTCAAGCTCCTCGTCCAGGTCGGCTTCCCCATCCATGTCGCCCTGGTCCCCGCCGCTGGCTGCTTGCGAGGAGCGCATCTTTTCGAGCAGTAGAAAATCGAGCCCTTTGACTAAATGTGTGTGCTCCGTGTCGCCTCCCAGGTACTTGCTCTGCTCGTAAGCAACTCGCTGGTCCACAGACATGCCACCACTGGTGCCCTCCGACCGGTCGCCGCCCAGCAAGGGATCCTGCGGTGGCGGCGGCGGCGGCGGCGGCGGCGGCGCTGCAGTTGTGCCATCATGGAGCTGCGTGAGAAGCCGCTCGCTGTCTTCGTAGTCCTTGTTGAGGCCCTTGCGGCGCTCAGCAGCCCGGTCGCGGTATTTTAGTACCCTGTCGCCGCCGCCAGTTTCTGCTTTGGCTCGGCGCAGGCCAGAAGACCTGCCTCGTGGCTTTCCGTGCCCAAGCGAGCTGCTGCCTGCAGCGACAGCCACCTCCTCTGTGGGCGTTGCCCTCATGTGCGATCTGTACAGCCTGCCTCCTCCTAAAACCGCCGCGCTGCCCGTGCTTTTCAGCGCGGGTTTGCTCTGCTGCTCATTTGCATCGCTGTCAGTGCTCGGCTGCCCGTCTCCTCCTCCGCGCCCAGGTGTCTGTAGCAGCCTTCGAAAATCAGCCTGCGATAGCCCCGCCGAGTCGTTGGCCATAGTGTGAATTAAAGCAGCAAAACCAAAGTGCAGGGAGGCAAGGCGCCAGAATGAGCGACCAGTGCTCTCAGCACACCCTTGCTGCCTTGGCTGATTTGCTGGCAGATGGCTGCTGCGTGGGCCGATTAGATCAGATTTCCATGTGATTGATCACTGCTGGTTTGAGGATGTGGATCCAGAAAGACGCCTAAAAATGGAATGTGCGGGATATGCAGCACGAATGCGTAAATAGCGCTGATTGTTCTTTAGGCGGCCATCCTTCGGTTCGGAAGCACTGGCGGTGTGGCCGGTTCCGCTCTCCTTATTTGTGTTTGCACTGCACCGAGGGATGGGCCTTGTTGTTAGGTTGCAGATCTTCCAGGCGACATTTCTCCACCAAGTCGACCCGGGTTGTCTCGCCCCCTTGTCTGCCCAAAGGAGGCGAACGGGCGGAGAGCGTGCTTGCGGCTGGACCATTTTGTGCCGTGTGAGCGCTTGGCGGACAAAGACCTGAGCAGACGAAGCCACAAAGCCGAGCACGGAGAGCGGTTCGTCGTCATATGCGCACCTTTGTTCCCGTGTTGAGCGAGGGCTACGAGGATGCCAATCGGCCGGGCAGTTTTTGTGCTGCTCCAAAAAGCAAAGGCGTGCTCATTGTATGTTTGGCGAGCGCCGGGGCAGCGTCTTGCACACTGGGCGCATGCATCTGTTGTTGTTGCTTCTGCCGCTGCGGGTGAAGGTTGAGCAGGCTCTGCACCTGCTCCAGAGACTGGCGAAATTGGCCGTACCATTGGGAGCGTTCTGATGCTATCGCTGCAAAACCCTGTCGATCCCCAGCGCGAGGGAGCGGCGGCAGAGAGGACATCCTTTGGCTGGCCGTATCCGTGTTGCTGTTGCTCAAAGAGCGAGTGTGAGGACGCGGTGCGATGCAACCCGCCTGTTCCACGCAGAAGAAAGTTGCACGCCAGTCTATTTTTAAAGTGATTTCTATTTTACGCAGCTCCCTCAAAAATGGCCACTGCCATTGTGCAGCGGCCTAAATAAAATTCTGTGCCCAGATAAGAAAAGAGGGGGCCTGCGCTGTCGTCTAGCGGGCGTATGTCTGGGTGATAATGGCGCTAAATAAACGTCACCTGGCCAGGTGAAGGAGACGCCTTGCACTAAAATCGAGGCGGGTTTGCGCAAAGTTGGCCAGCCGTGCTTCGTGGCAGCTGGGACAAGGTGCTCCGCAGAAAGGCATGTACGCTGCTCCCACCCGATCGGTCAGTGGTGATGGGCAAAACGGGTAGATGGATGGCGAGCGAACGGAAATAGACAACAATAGAGAGTGTTTATTTTGTTTTTCTAGGGATTTGCAGCACCGATTCCCGAGCGGAGGCGTGCAGAGCGCGCCCATGTGCGCAGAGAGGGTGTCTCTTTTTCTACTCGTTCACACACCGCACAGAATAGGGAAAGAGAAAGATCGAGTGGGATGCTCCGTTCGCGCCACCTTGTCTCACTCGTCGGATGTAGAGAAAAATGCGCGGGCGGCAGACAGAACAATGTCTCGTTTGGGATGACAACCTTTCCTGCGCCCATAGCGACATAGCGGCCGACGCAGCGATGTCGCCAGCACTTGCCAATTGGATGTCGTTTAGCAAACGCGTTCTCCATGATGTGGCCATGTAGCCTAGTGGCGATTGTGTTCAAAGTGCGCTGCAATGGCGACGTTTTGCTATCAACTGGTCGAGGGCAGCAGGCATGAGCGTGTGCATCTGTTTCAAAATCACGGCTCAGGAGCAGCCGTCTGCGCCGTAGTGCAAGCAGCCAGGCTCCTGCACTCACACGCCCTCGCATCGATCGAATGGGTGCTGAGGGCGCAGGCGTGTGGGGGAGGCAGTGAGCAGAGAGGGATGGGGGATCTGCTGGCTGCCCCAAATGAACGCAGAAATTACATGCACAAAAATAGGTTTGCAGCGGACGACAATCCATATTGACTCCTCTCTTTGTCCATCCCACAGCGCTGCATTTTGCTGAGGGAAAGGGGCATTTGAAGGGATATCGAGGGTGCGAAGGAAACAGCCGAGGCATTTGTCCTGGCGCGAGAAATCACAGCACGCCCATATGAGCAAGATTTTTACAAGAAATTGGCCACCGCAACAGCCGCGGCCGCTCGAGGCACATTGTACGCAAACCATGTAAGGGAAACAGGATGCTCCAAACATCAACGGGCCACAGAAGGTATAAAACACTGGCGACATCCCGCGCAAGCGATGAGGGGTCGTTAGTAGCTTTTGCACCTACCAGTCTACCTCCCTCCTTCTCTTCCTCCTTGGCAGCTACCAGTAAATTACTCGACTAATCCGCACAAAAGCCCAATCGACTAATTCTTCACTTCTTGTTTCCAGCCTCCTTTTCTATCAACCACTAATCCTCCATTCCCGCTCGCTATCGCTTGTGTGGCTTTTTAGTGCTAATCTCTGCTCGCACCCTCTGCAGTTGCAATGAAGGTCGACATCAAGTTTGCCTCCTTGGCGCTTGGTGTGCTGGGCCTCGCTGGTGCCAATGCCCAGTATGAGGACAATGGCAACGGGGGCAATCCGGGGTACATCCAGTACCCTCCGAATCCCTATTATACCTGGCCGCCGTACAACACCAGCCCGCCTGGCGGTGGGTATTATACCACCAGCGCAAAGCCGATTTATGCTACCACCACCGCGCCTCCGGTCTATTATACCACTGCTAGCTCGCCAAAGTACGTGACCACCACTGCGCCCGTGTATCACACGACTCCAGTGTACAGCGCCTCGGTTCCGGCCTACACCACCACGTCGCCTGCTTACCACACGACGACTGCTCCTGTGTACACCACTACCAGCGCAGCAAGGTACGAGACCACCACGGCCCCGGTGTACCACACCACCACAACGCCCGAGTACCGCACGACTCCGGTGTACAGCGCCTCGGTTCCGGTCTATACCACCACGACGCCCGTGTACCACACCACCACCAGCACGGCGAAGTATGAGACCACCACCACCACTCCGGTCTACCACACCACCACCAGCAGCGCAAAGTATGAGACCACTACGACCACCCCTGTGTACCACACGACTCCCACCTACAGTGCCTCAGTCCCGGTTTACACTACGACCACCCCAGTGTACCATACCACACCCACCAGCACGGCGAAGTATGAGACCACGACCACTACCCCGGTCTACCATACTACCACCACTCCTGTTTACCATACTACTCCCACCTACAGCGCTTCGGTCCCGGTCTACACGACTACCACTCCTGTGTACCACACGACCACCAGCAGTGTGAAATACGAGACCACGACTACCACCCCGGTCTACCACACCACCACTAGCAGCGTGAAGTATGAGACTACTACAACTCCAGTGTACCACACGACCACCACCCCTGTGTACCATACCACTCCCACCTACAGTGCTTCAGTCCCTGTGTATACGACCACTACTCCTGTGTATCACACTACCACTAGTAGCGTGAAGTATGATACCACCACTACCACTCCGGTCTACCACACTACCACCACCCCTGTGTACCA
>MU604010.1:3762-75141 GCA_025201845.1 Martensiomyces pterosporus | reverse complement strand
ATCCGGAACGATTATCGTCGTTTCCAACCTGCACCAACTGCTTCCCATGTAGAAGCAGTGGGGTGCACAAGATGTTGGACATGTCCAGGTGAGTGTGAATGTTATTGAAGAATCATTTGTTGTCTGCTCTGTCTGCAGCGAAACCAAAAGTGCTAACACGCTTGACTTTTTTGCCATTCCCCACGTCGTGCATCTTGGGCTCCACGACATACTCCACCACTAGTGCCTGAGACTGAAAGCTGGCATGCTTTCAGAATAGCCTTTTTTAAGGCCGAACTGCTGAGTCTCAGGTCAGATGTTCAACAACGAATAGTAACAATAAAACGAAGACGGGGGTCAAGAGCATGGATGGGTGTGATATTATTGTGCAGTAGGTCCTGACCCACCAGGGCGAACATGCCCATTAGCACTGTTCTGTACCTGCAGCTGCCGGGCCAACATCTGGTGCTGCAGGGCCTGGCGTTGCTGCGGTGTCAGCTGTATCGGAGGCATTTGCTGAAGCTGGCTGTAGACATGAGGCGGCAAGTTGTTTTGATTCACGATTCCAGCCGCAAAGAGTTGCTGCAACATTGCCATGCTCATTTGGGGTGACGGCCTAACAGGCGCTTGTTGCTGTTGTTGCTGCTGTTGTTGCTGCTGTTGCTGCTGCTGCTGTTGTTGCTGCTGTTGCAACTGCATCAACTGAAGCATCTGCTGCTGCTGCTGCGGCGTCATTCCCATTCTGGCCGCTTGCAGCATCTGTGGATTAACCATTGAGCCGGGCACATTGGCAGGAGCGGGAGTCGGGCTGCCCATCATAGCAGCCATCGGCCGTGCCTGCATCTGAGGCGTTGCTGCACCTGGCGGCTGCTGCATAGGCCGAACCATCTGCGGGTGCATGGGCATTCCCGGCATCTGCTGCTGAGTAACGCCAATTGGGTTTACGCTCATTCCAGGGGCGCTAGATCCTGTGGCTGCCATTGCCATTTGGTTCTGGTGCACCAAGGCGGCCAAAATGTTCTGCTGCATCAAGGCCGGGTTCTGGGCCATTGGATTCGCTTGCGACAGTCCAGCCGCTGCAGCCGCGTTCATCTGTGCTTGCTGCTGCTGGCGTATTGCAGCAGCAGCAATGAACAGCTTCTGTCTCTCGCTCGGCGGAAGGTTGCTCAAGTCCTTGAGATTAATCGGCATCCCTGCAACTGCTGAGGGCGTGCCGATTGCCGATGTAGGAGTAGCAGCGTTGGCCAATTGATGCGGCGGCGCGGCAGGTGCCTGTGCTGGCGTGCCAATGACGCTGGCCGGATGCGAGTTTGCGGGCACTGGCGAGTTCTGGACCGATGTGTTTGCGGTATGCAAGGGCTGCTGCCCAGAAGAAGCAGCGGTGGTTGCCGAAGCCGCAGCATTCGATCTGCCTGCATTGGGTCCAGTTGCACTGCCGGGTCCAGCAGGAGCCGAGCCCTGTGGCTGTTGTTGTAGTAGCTGTTGGCGGGGATTGACGTAGCCGTGGCGGGTGATTAGCCGGCGTTCGATCTCTCCGGATTTCGCCATGCCAACCAGTTCCGCCACCTTGTCCTGAGCAATTCCGTGAACCGATATACTTTCCAGATCGCAGTACTTCCTAATAAGTACAACCTCTTCTGGAGTCGGCTTAAGCCTCTGATCCGGCGTTGCCGCACTGCCCTGTATGAGCCCGCCAGCTGGTTGTGCATTAGCATTGGCTGCACCGGAGTTTGCAGCTGGGTTCATGCCTGGCGTGGGCGCGCCAGCATTGCTCTGCAGCGCTCTAGCCATTTGTGCGAGTGCAGGCGGAATGCCTGGTGCAGCCCCCGGCCGTACTTGCGGTGACCCCATCGGAGTAGAGCCGCCCATTCCGGGGTTCGGCCGCTGTTGGCTGAGCCCCTGCTGATGTTGCTGCGCGAACAGGGCAACCCTCTGCTTGAACGCTGCAAACAGCTTTGGGTTTGACATGAGGAGCTCGGGTGTGATGACGGGGGCCCCGCTGCTTTGCTGCTGATTCGGCGGCCTGACCGAGCCTTGACCTTGAGCCATGCTCGCCAAATAGCTATTGAGCTGCGCCATTGCAGCGGCCTGCATGACCTGGTTCGGGTGCTGCTGGCCTAGAGGCTGAGACAGGCCTTGCTGTTGCACAGGCGATTGAAGCATGGGCTGCTGCTGGCCAGGCAAAGACTGTGTAGACGAGGAGGCATTGAACAGCTGCTGCTGCGGCTGTGGCAGAGGTGCATTTGCGCCAACAGCTTGAGATGGCGCAGCCCCATCCTTTGCGCTATTTGCAGATGCGCCGTTGGGCGGCCGAGCAGCACCGTCGGATTTCTGTGCAAGCGGCACATCATCGTCCTCCGTATCATTCGTGCCCGCCTCATTAGAAGCGCGGGGACTCTGAGCAGGCTGGGAAATGACTGGGGAAGACGGTGCTTCTGCCTGTGGCGCCGCATCTCCTCCGTTTTTTGCGGCAACTCCTTTCGATTTGACCCGAGACTTCTTTTCCTTTGGCGCGGGTGTTTTCCTCTGCGCCTTGGAGCCACCCTTCGACTGCGATCCTTTCTTCTCCTTAGTGCCTGGCTTTGACTCCACAGCAGCACCAGCTGGTTTCTCGTTTGTAGTAGCAGCAGCCAGCTCGCTTGTCTTGGGCGATGCGCTGTCTTTCTCGCCAGAATTAACAGAAGACGCCTCTGTAGCAGTCTTGTTCTTTTGTCCTGATTTCTTCTTCTCAGAAACCACAGGCTCTGCTGCTGCCCCACGTGCTGATTCTGCTTCGTTCGACGGTGTGGCACTCTTTCTGGACTCCTTTGTCGATATCGGTGTACTGCTCTTCTGTGTCTTTGAGCTTGCCTTGGGTGTCTTCGAATCAGCCCCTCCATCAGGCTCGATACTAGCCCTCGCACTGGACTTTTTCTGCTTCGGCTGCGGCGAGTTCTTGCGAGATCCCTTCGCATTGACCTTTGTCGATGCACCCTTTGCTTTCGCCGTCTCGGTCTTTGCCGGCGAAGCCGCTGTAGCCACTGGCGATTGCGACCCAGACCCCACAGCAGGCGACGAGTTGGCAGTTGCAGAGGCTGCAACCGATGTGCCACCGCCACCAACAGTGGCAGTGGCAGCTGCAGAAGGTGTTGTTGCCGAGGGCGTGGGAGGCGGGCCAGACGTCGGCACGCCATTGGGGTACAGCGAGTCGTAGATCAAGCGGTTGTTCTCCATGCTCGAGAAAAGTTTGAAATTATCGATGTGCGTGCGCATCATCATCTCGTTGGCAAACGCAAACGTCCGCGTATCGCCATCAAGCGACGAATCGGGCAGGGTGCCCCACCGCAGAATGCCCTGCAGCCCACGATTGTCTGGAAGCTCGACTACATGGAACACTGTATGCACTGACCGGCCATTGACGCTCTTGACAAACCGCAGCGTCCTTATAACCTTGCGTCCATCAGCCATGAGGGACATTTGGCTTCTGCTCTTCTTCGTCGGCGCCTTCTTGCCAGCAGAGGCCGGTGGCACGGCGGCTGGGTAGATCTCGGCATCGCTAAGCAGCCTCTTGTGTCGCCAGTCGTTAATCTGCGAAACGCGGCTGAAGCTAGGCTGGAAGTCGCGATGCTTTCTGTCGTCCATGAGCGTAAGCAGCTTGAGTTTCTCTTCCCGCTCGGCTTGCTCAGCCTCGATCTCTGCAGAGTTGTACTTGCGCTGCTTGCGTGGCAGCAAGTGCCCATACTCGATATACCGGATGGCGTTGCTCACGCGGCTGACTTGGACATCTGGCTCGAGATCAAGCGGCTCTTCGACGGCAAGAAGGATCATGCCCTCCACCCGCATGGTGTCCTCCTGCGACAGCGTGGTCCGACTGCGCTCGCACGCCAGGTGCAAATCCAAGTTGATAGTTTCGGAGGTAGGCCGCATCACCTTCTTGTACACCGCCAAGCCGCTGGAGTGGTTTGCGGCCGCAGCCAAGCTCTGCCCCGGTTTGCCTGCCGAATCGTCTGTACACTGGCCATCCGCCTGGCCCAATAGCGGCCGCTTGCCGTTGACGTGGTTCTGATTCGGTTCTGAAGAGTCAGCCGTGTTTGAGCCATTGCCGGGTCCGGCAGCGTCTGTGGCAATGCGAGATGGCGCGGTAATTGGAGATATCTCGGTCGATGGCGGAGCAGGCTTGGGTGTATTGGAGAAGGCTGACCATGTGAGCATCTCGCTGACACGCTGCTTTTTAGATCTGGGCTCATGGCTTTGCCGCCGGTGATCCTGTACCTCAACGATAAGGCAGCCGTCGTAGTAGCGACAGTTGACCTGTGCCAAAACGTCAACAAGATCGATTGGGATCTTTCCTTCGTTCAGAGCCTCAAAGAAAAACCGCATTGGCCCATTGTAGAGAAACACACCCTCCTGGCCCTCAAATCGGAAGTGCGAGTCGAACAGATGCAGGGTTAGCGACGGCTGCTCGTTCTTGTATTTTTCCAAAAGGTCGCTGTCACCTATATGCACTCGACTCCGCCCGCGCGGCTTCTTCTGCACATGCATTCGGCTGGCGCTGTATAGGTCAGTCGTGTTCAGGGAGTCAGCGTTAAGCTGGTCCTGTGTGTGTTCCCGATGAGCAGTGGGCCCGCTGACAGCGTCGTCCAACTCCATCTGGATGGAATTCAGGTCCAAGTCCACAGCCTCGAATTCGTCGTCGGACTCAGAGTCATCGTCGGACGACGGTGCTGTGCCTGGCCGGTTCTTATTGCCATGTGCGAGTGCCGAGGTGCCGTTGGTTTTATCTGTAGAATGCGTGTTTGCTGTGGCGGCATTGTCAAGCGCATCCTCAAACTCCATGTCGATGTCCTCGCCGTCGCTGTCATCCGCAGCATTGCCAAACAAATCGTCTGCATCGTCCACATCGTCGCTCGATTCATCATCGCTGAACCCAGCAGCTTCGCGATCACCCAGAGTGCTAAGAGCTGTGGCAGATCTAGAATCGCCGCCGGGCTGATCATCCGTCGTGGCATCGTCGAAGGCATCTGACTCATCATCCCCATCGTCGCCAAACAGGTTGTCGTACGAGGCGCTCATTTCATTCTCAAGCTCCTGCTGCAGCTCGTCCTCGAAATCAAGGTCGTGGTTGGAGTTCTGATCGTCCATGTTGTGCGATGGCGAATATGCCGGAGATGGTGATCGTGAGTGCTGCGCTACATGTGTTGTTCTCTCCTTCTGGCCGCTGTGGGCCTGTATTGGCTTGACGCTAACCACACTCGATGCTGGTGTCATTCGAACGCTTGCTGACATTCTCCTCCCTCTTGTGCTATAGAATAGGGGTGTCCTTTCCTTCTCTCGTCGGCTGATGGCCCACTCAGTAGCTACACAACAGACGCGCACACGCTATACGTGCAATCTACATCGCAACCAAGCATTCGCGTCATTGAGAGGGATAAACCGCATGTTGTGATTGAGGTATCAGCCATGCATGTGCTGCTAAGCGATATCAGCGTTCAGTCGGGCCGTGCTGTGTTATGCCGTGGGTTGCCAAGAGCCGGCCATCTATATATCTGGATCGCCCTGCTGTCGGCAGTCCACCAAGGAGGCTTTGCAGGATACGCGCTCATTCATTTACACGTGCGCAATGATGAATGCTACGTACCTTCTCTGTGTATCCGTCTCTGTTCTCTCTAGCCACAATGCCCAGCGACAACAAAAAGATAGCGTGTCTCTCTCGGCAAAGCCCGCGCAGTTAGACTCTGCTAGCGACTTCCGAATAGAGCTCTGCCTCTTGCTGCCCAAAATACCGCTTTGGCGCTCTGGTGCACCGAGGTTGCGAAAGCCTGAAAAGTTGCTGCGAGAAGGAGCAGAGCGACGGTGCCAGGTGAATGCTCTTTCTGCTCCAAAATAAAAATTTCGCCAACAGGCCTGTGGGTGGACTTGCCCGTTTGAGCAGCAGCAAAAATGGCGCGTGATAAATGGAAACCCCCCGAATAAAAGCGAGAAAGAAGATAATTAGGACGGTCAATGAAAGGAAATGTAAACTTTCTATTTAGTATACAATAAGTGGTGGTGTTAGAAAGAAGAAAAGCGCGTTTCGGCGAAATTCGCAATTTCACCTGCTTCTTTTTTGGGTTAGCTCCAAATGCCAGTGGGTGTGGGGAGGCTGGGAAAGCAACAAAATGCCAAAAAGTGCGAAGAGGAGAAAAGAAAAAGGGCTCGAGCCGATTCCCAAATGAACACAATAAGTGTATGAAATGTATGAAATAGAGAGCGTGTGGGTGTAGAAAAGAACAGAAGAAGAGGGCGAAATAACTGGCCGTCTATTGGCACAGCCCTCGCAAAAAGTTGCGCCACTAACACGGGCAGCGCTTGCTCAAGGAGCCCAAAGGCCCTGTTTAGCCTTGTAGCGAAGGATATCTCCAGCAGACCCGCATAAAGACCCGGAGCCATGGAGAGCGAGCACTGTCCATGTGTATTTTTGACAGTGATCCAGAGAAATAAATAGGCGAGGAAAAGCTAGAGGCGGTGTTTCTTGTCTTCGGCCTTTGCAAACTCCAGAAGACGCACAGCGGCGTCGCGTACGCTGGCGTTGTGGTGAATCTGGAGCCAGTGCAGCTCATACACGCAGGTAGCAAACGGATTGCACATGTCCGGGTCATCCAAATCCCTCAAATACTGCCCGCTGCCAGCCTGCTCCTCAGACGACAGAAGACGATCCAGAGCCGGGTATTTGATCAGCAAGCGGTGAATGAACACAAGTGCCTTGACCGTCGTCTTGGGTGGCCAGTACAGGGTGCCCTCGGCCAGGCGTTTGCAGAACGACGCGACACGCGTGATGGAGGACACCTTGGTCCTGCCCAGGAACATCAGCTCCAAGCACTCGAAGAGCAGGTCCGACTCGCTGCGCACAGTTTCCTCCCACATGGCCTCGCTCAGCTGCACCTCCTGATTAGCACCATGGCCCATTTCTCGCATCTCCTTTTGCTGGCCGATTCGGGCTGCATTTGCTGCCGCAATATCCGCTGGCGTGAGATACACCGTGTACCGAGTGCCGTCAGACAGGGTCGACAGACGCGTGGCCTCAATGTGTGGGTTGGCTGCCAGCGGAGGGATAAGTGCGTAGAGCTGGTAGAAGAATTCCTTGATATCGAGGTTGAGCGCCTCGCCCTGCCCAGTGAGAATGTGCAGAGCCGTCAAGACGCAGAGAAGCGATGTGCGCAGGCTGACCTTTGACGACACAATGTCGCCCCCGTCAGTGGCCGACGCAGCCTCGACGTCCTCGGCTCCGATTCCAACGCCATGCTGGCCACGCATGATCTTCTTGAGCAAGTGGAACAGATCGATGAAGAACTCGACGCTAATAAGATGCGCGTACTTTGCCAGGCCCTCGAGCACAGCAGGCAGCAGGCCGCCAATGTTGTCCTTTTGCTTGAGGATACGGAAGTAAGTAATAAACACCTGCTTGAGCGTCTCGCCGTACCACTTTTCACGCTCCTCGCGAGACACTTCCGCCTCGGCGTCGCGCAGGGATCTGTCGACCTCCTGCTGCACCTTTCGAGCCTTAACCTGCTTCTTGGACTCGTGCAAAGCACGCTTCGCCTCGTTGAGCGCAGCGCTGCCCTTCTTCCGCTTCATTAGCTTCTGCTTCTCCCTCAGCTTCTCCTTGCGGATCCGCTCCTGCTCAGCGCGCTTGCGATCCTCTGGGTTCTCACGCAGCTCCTCACGAAGCCTCAGATGCAGCCACGGTCTGAGAGCGCTAGGGTCGACGCGGTACGACAGCCGCTTGATGCGCTTCGAAGCGAGAATCACGGCGTTTTGCGAGTACTCGCCCGAGACGTCGTCGCGGAAGAGACGAAGGACAGCTAGTCGTGCGCTTTGTGCCATGGGTGTGAATGCCGGGAAGCTGATGCGCGAGGTGGGCTGCACGTAGATATCTACGAGCGCCGACAAGATGTCCTTGCGGTAGTTGAAGTGCGGGTGGCTGTTGACCAGCTCCCCAAGGGCGCGAGCAGCGACGATTCCGGTTTCAATATCGGCGGCCTCGTCGCCAAAGATCTTCATTGCTTGCTTCGACGCGGCAAACAGCTGCTTGAGGTAAGTCCCGTAGTGCTTCACCAAGCTTTCCTCGTAGATGCGCTGCTGCTGAACCTCCTTTGTCACCTTCATCTGCTTCTCCTTCTCCGTAAGCTCGCGAATACGGTAGTCGGGCAAGACGTCTCTGTATACGGCAAGCTGCGTCAACAGGCCAAGCTGCTTAACCTTGACGTCCCTATCCTCGCTGATGTGGTGCAAAAGGCGCAGCGACTTTGCACTCCCTTCGGGAGATTGGGTCACAGTGTCAGCAATTGCGGCAAGCCGGTTTTGTTGGGCAATGATGTACTGCTTGCGTGTCATTTGCTTCCTGTCAGGGTCAACGCTGTAGTGAGCAGGACCGTCCGCCGCTCTAGTGATCTGGTTGTCTCTGGGGGCCTTAGGCTGCTGTTGCTCAGTCTCTTCCTCCTCATCTTCGTCGTATGGCTCGGATTCGGACTCGGACCCGGACTCGGACTCGGGTGCCTCAGGCTCGGACTCACTGCCTTCTGCCTCGTCGTCGTCCCCCTCCTCTTCTTCTTCTTCATCCTCGCCTCCCGCATCTTCGGCCAGAACAAGACGGCCATCGGGCATCTTGATGGGCAGTTTTGACGAGACCTTGGCCTTCTTTTCGCGCTGCTCGAAGCTGCGCGCCTCTTGCTCATAGTTCATAAGATCAGCAGCCTTTGCCTTGCGTTTCAAAGCCCTGCGCTCCCTGCGGTTGCGGTATTCACGGTCGCTCTCCTCCTTCTCTTCGCCGCCTTCCTCACCAAGGCTCTCAACATCAGATTCAGACTCGGAAAGGCTCAAGTCAACCAGCTGGTCCTCGTCCTCCTCGTCCTCCTCCTTTTCTCCCTCTTCGTCGCTGCTGAAAACCTCCAGATCAGAGTCGCTGTCCTCAGCCACAATCTCTTCGTCGTCCTCGCTTTCCGAGAGATCGGTTGGCGCACTGACCTTGGGTTTGGCGTTGCTCGCAAGCCTCTTTGGCTTGACTTCCTTTGTGACCTTTTTCAGTTTGTCCGGGTTTATGCTGCTGAGGAAGCTCAGGCTGTCTGCGTTCTCCCGCAAAAACACCACGTCCTCCTCGTCCATGTCAACGTCTTCGTCCGACTCCTCCTCCTCCTTGTCGCCCCCTCTGTCGCTGTTGTTATAAACATCGCCACGCGGAGGCTGCCGCTTTGTGCTGCTTGCTTTAGAGGCTGCCTTCTGGCTCTTGTCGTGCCGCTTGTCCGTTGTCTTTTGCGACCTCTTGGCCTTCGCCTTCGCCTTGGCCTTGAAATTTGTCGTCGATTGCTTTCCAGCCATCCTTTTTCTTTCCTCGACTCTCAGAACGCCTAATAAGAAGCAGGGTAGACAGATACGAACGAAGAAAGCAGGAAGAGCAGGCAGGCCGAAGGCACAGGCACGGCGTGCTTTTCACTCTGGCGATAAAAATTTCGCAAACCCAAAAAATTTTGTGGATTAGCAGGCAGAGCATCTGTCTGTCTATGCACATATTTGCTCGGGGATCAGAGGAGCCAATTGGCTTCGTGTACAACACTAGCTGCTGAGGTGGTCGAGTGGTCTAAGACGCTGCACTCAAGTTGCAGTCTCGCAAGAGGCATGGGTTCGAATCCCATCCTCAGCACTGGCTTTTTGCTTTTTGGCTCGGCGGGACTTGGCCACTGGGGTCTCGCAGGCTGCTCTTTTTTTTTTTTTGCCTGTTTCCTCAGAATGAATGCTGGGTTGGACTAGCGTGCTTGTATTAGATATCAAAACGACATGTGCCTCACATTGAGATCTTGCCCAGCCGGAGACCAGCCTTGATCGACTCCCACCATCCATCGCTGTAGGCAAAGGCAACGATCTGCTGCGTGAACGCGTACCCCTTCTCGCTCTGCTTGATGGGGTAGTCAACAATTGGGGGGATGGGCGTCTTGACGAAGGGCACGCGGTCCTCCGTGAATGCCTTCTCAACGCATAGCGAGCGCAGACCCTCGGGCCCAGCAAAGCGGCCAAACCCGCTGATTCCCACACCACCAAAGGGCAGGGACTGGCACATGTAGTTGACAGCAAAGTCGTTGACATTGGCCATGCCCGTGCGCATCTTCAGAGCCACACGGCGGCCGCGCTCGCGATCACCCGAGAACACGCTCGACCCAAGGCCATAGGGGCTGGAGTGCATCTGCTCCAGAGCATCCTTCTCGTCCCTGAACTTCATGATGACCATGATGGGGCCAAAGGTCTCGTTGTGCGTGATGTCCATCTCGGGGGTGACGTCGACAAGAAGCGTGGGCTGGAAGTACTGGCCCTTGGGATGCTTGGGGTGGCTAAGGCGCTTGCCGCCGATAAGGCAGCGAGCACCCTTCTGCACCGCATCGTCCACAAGGGACTCGAGCTTATCGAAGGTGCTGGCCATGACCATGGCGCCGCAGTCGACCTCATTTTCGCCATCGTCGAGAATCGAGCCGAGCCTCAGGGTCTTGATACGACGGAGCATCTCGTCAACAAACGCGCCATACGCCTGCTCCTGGACAAGGATGCGCTCGATTCCGATGCAGTTCTGCGAGGCATTCTGGAACACGCCACGCATGAGCACAGGGATGCACTGGGCCATATCGGCATCCGCAAACACTATGGCGCAGTCCTTGCCGCCAAGCTCCAGAGTGACTGGGGTGAGGTTGGCGCTAGCCGACTTCATCACAAGCTTACCAACTTCAGGCGACCCAATGAAAGTGATGTGGTCAACGAGCGGCGACGAAGTGAGGGCTGTTCCAATGTCCGCGAATCCGGTGACGAACTGGACTAGATCAGGGTCGTGGCCGCAGACATTGAGTGCGCGCTTGACCATCTGCTCCCAGTACGCCATGCTCCAGGCAACGTGCTCGCTGGCCTTCACAACAATGGCATTGCCCGAGAAAAGCGCCGAGGTGATGGGTCCGATTGTGTTGTGGAATGGGTAGTTCCACGACACCAGGGCGGCAACGACACCACGGGGCTGGTAGATTACCTTGGCCTTCTTGTACATCATCATGAATCCGGGGTCGCGGCTGTCATCCTTCAGAACCCTCTCGCCGTTCTTGATCGTCCACTGGAACTTTGCGCATGTTGTAAGAACCTCGCCCAGGGTAGCATCGATAAGGGTCTTTCCCGAGTCGCGGCAGGCCACCTGGCAGATCTCGCGCTGGTGGGCCAGAACAAACTCGTTCAAGGTGCGCAGGACCTGGCGCCGCTGCTCAAACGACGTCTTTGCCCAGGTCTCCTGCGCCTTGCGTGCACGGTGCAGCTTGTCGTTGAGCTCGTCGACAGTTGTCGCGCGCACCTGGCCGAGCGAGCGGCCGGTAGCTGGATCGAAGCACTGTATCAGCTCAGGGTGGCCGTCAACCAGGATGCTGGGCTTATCGAGGGTCTCGCCGCCACGCCAGGTCGGGAGGCTCTCAGGCAGGGGCTTGAGCTCGAAGGGGATGGCTGGGAGGCTGCTCTTGCGGATAAACAGGCAGTAGAGAACCACGCTTCCGGCAACAACAGCGATAACGACCGGGAAGGCCTCGTGGCTGAAAAGCTCAAGCGCGCACTCCATTTGAGTAGAGAAACAGCAGGCAGTATAAATGCAGCGAAAGTTCGCAACCAGATGAGAAAAGGAGCAAGGTGCCGAAGAGAAGGCTGGGCGAGCACTGGACTAGTTTGTTTTGGCCTTCCCTCTCCATGCAGCCCGCTTTATGCACTGAAGCGCGCTGATCACAGCAGGTGCGCTATTGCTTGTTTGCACAGACCTAATCGACGCTGGCGCTGATTAGTGGATTACGCAAAGGCGGCGGGTGCCGTGCACGCACAAAGCAGGCCATGAAAATTTCGTGCCCCATGAACGCCGCTCCTGCTTCGCTGTTCCTGTTCATGCCTACGAGCTCGCTTTCTCTTGTCTCATATTCGCTTTTTTTTCGTTCTTGTATCGCAATCTCGCACGCGCTAATCAATCTACCAAAAAAAAGGCAAACTCCACGTCAATTGCGACTTCTGCTAAGAGAATGGGCCGCAAAAAGAGCAAAAAGATAGAAATCAAGCCCTGGTGCTGGTACTGCGAGCGCGAATTCGAGGATGAGAAGGTCCTGGTGCAGCACCAGAAGGCCAAGCATTTCAAGTGCTCCATATGCGCCAAACGGCTCAACACAGCCAGCGGAATGGTCATCCACGTGGCGCAGGTGCACAAGGAGAACGTGAGACACGTTCCCAATGCGATGCCCGGCAGGGACTCGGCGGATATTGAGATCTTTGGTAGCATGGGAATCCCCGAACAGGACGTCTATGACCACGAGCAGCGCATGAGAGAGAAGCTGGGCGAGCCAGTCGCGAAGAGACATAGGCATAATGGCAGCGGGAGCGGGAGCGCAAACAGTGGGCTTGTGTCGTCGACAGCACAGGTGGATCCGGAGCAGCTGCGGAGACAGCTCGAGCAGCACCGACTTGCCATGCAACAACACCAGCAGCACCAGCAGCACCAGCAGCACCAGCAGCACCAGCAGCAAGTGCCTCAGGACCCCCACAGCTATGGACCGCCGATGCCCCCGCCGCCGATGGCAATGAATGGGGGTGGGGGATATGGAAACCCGCTCATCCCACCAATTCCCTACGGCGGACGACCGCCGCTGCAGTTTCCTCCTCCCCCACCACCCCCTCATTTTGCCCCATTTTCAGGGCACCCGATAGCACCCGGCCAGTACCCACCACCGCCACTACCGCCTGGCGGAATCTCCTCGCCGCCAGTGCCTCCTGGTATGCCCGCCAGTGTGCCTAGACCGCCGCTTCCACCAAATGCACAAGCACAAAGACCATACAGCGGGCTCCCTATGGGCACAATGCCCGAACGTCCACCGCTGCCGGTTCCTGGCTCGATGCCACGGCCTCCTCCTCCACGGCCTCCGCTGCCTCCACTGTCCATGTTGCCGGGCGCGCCACCTCCACGGCCGCCACTGCCGCCACGACCACCGCTGCCTGTGTCATCCCCGCCTATTCCTCCTACGCAGGCGACGGCAAATGGACAGGTGCCACGGCCAGAGTTCACGGTTCCTCCACCTGCGACAACGCAACAGCCGCAGCAGCGCGCCAGCGTGTCTCAGGATAGTGACGGTAGTACCACTGGTAAGCCTAGTATATCGAGCGAATCACAAGAGGCTGTCAAGCCCATTTCTGCTTCTGCTGCACCTGTGCCTGTATCTGTGCCTGCTTCTGAGAATGAAGGAATGCCAGTAGCAACTGCTGTGCCATCCAGCGCGCCCAGCGTTTCGAAACCCAAACCGACGAAATCCAGATCCACGCGACTTGTCTACAGCGATACCCAGATGTCAGTGGTAAGTACCAGAAAGACAACACGGTGGCAACATAACCGTGCGCTAGCCGCAAAGAGATGCGAATGTGTGGCGTGTATCTAACGCTGGCCAAATGCCCTTGATTTTCCAATGCGTCTATTTCTGTAGGAGGAGCACCGCGCGCAGCTTCCACAGTACCAGTACGTTGTCTAAATACACACTACTAGCACTTTTTTCCAGTTGTTTGGCAACGGCAGCAAGAGATGTTGGTGCATCAGCCAATGCAGACAAGGCCGAGTACATGCCCATTACATGCCATTTGCCTACTACAGTAATCTAATCAAACGAGCCTTTTTGACCAAGTGAAGAACACGGGCCATAGCTGCTTGAAGTGCTGTCTATGTGCATGTTCGCAGCTCCCTGTGCCCGCCTGTTTAAACGCGCCCCTGTTACTCGAGTGCTTCGTTTTATATATTTCTCCATGCCTACTCCAGGGCGTGGAGAGGGCAGCAAGGCAGCAAAAGCTGCAGCGGCTGTGCTGTGTGGGTGCCGAGATGCACGCCATGCTTTTTGGAGTTCAGGAGGCAATGCTTTGTCTAAATAAACACCGCTCAAAAGCAAAAATACCTCGCCATGTGGGCACTGCGCATTCTGGAAAGCTTGGCTTTCCGCACTGCAATTTAAACAGGCAGCAAGAGGCATGGAAAGCTGTGTGCGAGAGGGACAGGCATGCACAAGCGATGTGCATGTGTTGGCCGTCCCCAAAAAAAAAATACCCTGCACACCATACACATGCAATATGCGGCAGCCATCGCGTCATGGCTGCAACACTCCGAAAACACCAGAAACCCGCCGGATAACCTCCTCTGCTGCTTTTTACGGGTATATTTGTGCTAGAAGGAGGAGGAGCGAGTGTCACGCAGTCAAAACAGACAACGAAAAAGAAATACGAGATCCTGCGCTGAAAATCGCTTAGAAGAGAGCGGCAGCAGCGAGAGCGATGGCGCCGAAGGAGCCAGCAATCTGGGCAGCACCGTTCTTGGAGGTGGCGGCAGGGGCCGAGGCACTGCCAGTGGCCTTGGAGGCAGGAGCAGAGCCCGAGGTCTCAGCGGAGAGCTTGCCGAGCTCGGTGCCAGTGCCGGTGGCCTTGGCGTTGGTTTCGGTGCCAGTGGCGGTAGCCTTGGCCTTGGTGTCAGTGCCAGAGGCGGAACCCGAGGGAGAGGCAGAGCCAGAAGCAGAGCCAGTGGGCTTGGCGCCGGAGGCAGATCCGGAGGCAGAGGGAGAAGCGGAGCCAGAGCCCGAGGCGGAGCCAGAAGCAGAGCCCGAGACAGAGCCCGAGGCAGAGGCAGAGGGAGAGGGAGAGACAGAGCCCGAAGCAGAAGTGGGGGCAGAGGCCGAGCCAGAAGCAGTAGCCGAGGTCGAGGGAGAGGCGGAGGTCGAGGCAACGCTGGTGCTGACGGTGGTGGCATCAGCAGCGCCGATGGCCTGGGCGGAGGCGGCGACAGCGATGGCGGCGAGAGCGATAACGTTGGCGAACTGCATTGTTGGCGATTTTAGGTATTAGTGCGGTAAGATAAACACAGAAAGGGCGCGAGGAGCAGGGAAAAGTACAAGGGTATTGGGCGAGATGTGAGGGAGAATGCGCGAGCGTGAAAAGAGACGAGAGAAAGATGTTTCTTGATACGAAAGAGGGTTTTTAGCTGGCGGGTGCCTCCGCGCACACGGGTCTTTATATGGCGGCCGCCATCCAGCCTTGCTCTTGTCGCCCGGTTTGGCGTGGGTACCTGCCAGACGCGCGGCACGCAGAGCAGACAGCCCGAGCCAAGACAGGCAGGAGCACTGCTGTTTGGAATCACCGTGCTCAGCCAGAGATAGCATCCAAATATAAACTAGCCATGCTTGCTTTCTGGAGTGGGGCATTAATGCCAGAGGCGATCCTAGCTAGTTTCAAGATTCGCCCCATTCCGTGTGTGTGTGTGTGCTGTTCTTCTCGGCGCCTGCAGGCAGCCCGTTTGTTGCTGCCATGCACGCAATTTTCCGCCAATTTTCGCTTTTGACACTGGCGAGCACGGCAGCGGTTTGCTGCACGGAGAGCGGAGCAGGAGGCGAGAGGCTGGGCGTGTCCACTGTGAGCCTGCATTTGTTTATAGAAAAGCGCTTGCAGCTCCTTTGGCACGCACCTCATGGTAATCACCCTATTGCATATCTCGCAATTGTTTTCATGTTGTTGTTTACATCTCGCCATCTGCGCATGCCGCTTTCCCGCTTCTTTGTGGGCTGAGCTGGAAAACCAAAAAAAAAGGAGCGCGCCCAAAAGCCCGCCCGGCAATCGCACCTCTCCCGCCTATTATTAGCGCTATCTTCTGCACGCGCCCTCAAGGCGCGGTGACGTTTCTCCTTCTCGCTGCCAGCTAATAATTCCTTCATTCGGGCTTGCAGATCTCCGCTTGTCTGCTTTATCTGGAAATGGCGTTTGGTGGGCTGCCTGCCATTCCCCGCGGTCCCACGCCTACCGGTTTCAAGACACTGAGAAGGCACTGAGAAGGCACAGGTGGCGGCCCAGCCTCGGGCAGCGGTCTGGCCGCTTCAGGAGAGAAGAGAGAAGAGAACCCGGCACATCCTCGCCGCACCCTAATGGTGCAAAAGCCGCGGTGACTGCTATTTTTTGGGCTCGACAATGAGTCACGGCGCTGTCCTCTGATGCTCTTGCTTCAAGGCGTCATCTGTGTCTAGCCTTTCCCACCTTCCTGAAATCCGTGGGGCTCATAAGAGTGGACAGCCCCCATTCCCCCGCCTCGAGCAGTGTCTGTCGCTGAAGCGCCTTTCTCTCCTCACATCTGCCGGCCACATCTGCTTCTTGATGACCACAGTACCGCAGCGTGCACAGGGGCTGCGGGGCCGCAACCAGCAGCGGCAGTATAAATCAAAGAGACACCATGCGCTCACCTCGCCTCCCCGCACTGCGGCTTTCCTTCCTTCTAATTAGAAGCACCCTGCTGTCCCGCCTGGCAGTTGCAGCAGTTGGCACACCATGAGTCAGAGGGACTCGCCGCCTTCCTTTCACTTAGACTCGCTCGCGTCTACCAGCTGGGGCCCGGCGCTAGGGACCCCGGCTCCCAAATGGCACAAGGTGCAGGTCTAAGAGGAGCCTGTGCGGAGATTGATTGTGCTTCGCTGACGCGTGATGCAGCTGCTTCTGGGCCCACAGCCACAACACCTGCGGCTGCTCCCGCCCCCATTCCACAGACCCCTTCTCCTCGCTTTGTGTCTTTGTATGCGCATGCGTAGCACCAGATTGCTTGTCTTGGCACCCATGGAGGACACAAGAGATGAGCAGGCGAGGGGCACGAGAGAAGGGCGTGCCTCAAATATGCTCTTTAGAACGTTCTTCTGGCTTGGCACCTGAGGGGACGTGTGACAGCGTCACAGCTGTGCCAGGTTTTCTGCCCCATCTGCGCAGGCCTACTGCTCTTTCGCTCTCTCATCACAACCCGCTTATTTGTAGCGCGTATATAGCATTGCGCACATATTTCCCCACCTGCTTTGTTCCTTTTTCCTTTCAACGCTCAAATTCGCCCCAGCAGCTGAATTTAACCCACTACTCCGCTAAATGGATTTCCCAGTGTCAAAGAGCCAGTATAGCGAAGAGGACGGCGTCTACCCGCAGGAGGTCGACGAGAACGGCATCCCCCGAGGCGGGCCAGCCAACTACCCAGGGCAGAGCATGAACGCGCCCCTGGACCCGGACCGCTACGAAGGCAACTTTGACGCGCAGACTGGCGAGCCGCTCCCGCACATGCGGCGCCGCCCCGACGGCCTCGTCGGCCCCGCGCTCCTGTTCGTCGACACCGACCTGCAGCGCGCCGTGTGGCGCGGCAGTGTGCTCGTCCTGGCACCGCGCAGCTACCCGCCGCCCACCGTCGTGCTGAACGACGGGTCGGGCCCGACGATGCCATTCACAGCCTTGCTTCTGGACACGTACAAGATGACCTCGTTCTACCGGATTGACATTGAGGTGCCCTTGGCTGTCGACAAGGAAAAGAAGGTCACCTACAGGGTGAACAACTCCGAGCCCTCGTACGACTTCTTCATTCCGGGTCAGTCGACGCCCTGGCGCTTTGCGTTCTGGTCATGCAACGGGTGGTCCCTGTCGGTGTCGGAGAAGGAGAAGAGGGAGCTGGGAGGCGACAACGCCGTGTGGGACGATTTGCTGGAAAAACACGCGCGCGCTCCGTTCCATGTGCAGGTTGGTGGCGGCGACCAGCTGTATTCGGACAAGATATGGCAGTCCGACATCTGGAAGCCGTGGCTCGCCATCAAGGACAAGTATGCGCGGAGGGACGCGCCGTTTACGAGGGAGATGGCGACATGCGCGGACGACTTTTACTTCACGCACTATGCCAAGTGCTTCTTCTTGAGCAAGTTCGGCGAGTCAATGACCACGATCCCTGTCACCAACATTATCGACGACCACGATGTGTGGGACGGCATCGGGTCGTACCCCGATTACCTGCAGCAGTCCAACGTGTTTGTGGAGCTCAAGGAGGTGGCGTTCAAGTACTGGCGCCTGTACCAGGCACATACGAATCAGGAGCTGTGCCGCAAGCACGGGTACTTTGGCGCGCGCGGATACGGATGGCTCAAGCAGCTGGGGCCGTACACGGCTGCCCTGGGCCCCGATACACGGTACGAGAGAACGCTGGAGCATATCATCCTGCCAGAAACCTACCAGATGATCTTTGACCGCATCCGCCAGCTGCCCCAGTCGGTCAAACACCTAGTAGTCTTTCTGGGCGTGCCCATCGTCTACCCACGCCTGACCTACATCGAAGACGCACTAGAGGGGATGAAAAAGATAGGGCTGACTAAGCTCAGCTTCATCGCAAACAAGAAGGCCATTGTCAACATCTGGGGCGAGCCCGAGCTCTCGGACGACATGAACGACCACTGGACAGCTGCAGTGCACATGGACGAGCGCAAGAAATTCGTCCTTGGTCTGCAGGAGTTTGCGCGCCAACGCGGCGTCCGCGTCACCTTTGTCGCCGGCGACGTCCACTGCTGCGGTGCCGGCCGGTTTGCGTCGCAGAACCCCGAGGTGTCGCCAGAGGTGGACCATAGGTTCATGCCCCAGATCATCTCGTCAGCCATTATGAATGTGCCCCCGCCCAACATGGTTATTCGCGCAGTCCATGCGTCGGCCAAGAAGTACGAGCTGGACAACTACACGAATGAGAAGATGTACAGGCTGTTTGAGAAAGACGTCAACGGCAAGGCGCCGCCCAACAACAACACCAAGCTGCTGGCTCGGAGGAACTTTTCGTCGTATGTGGAGAACCTGGACGACCACTCGATGATCGTGCATATACATGTGCAGAACGAGGGGAAGCCAGGAACTACGCCGTACCGCGTGCTGGTACCTCCGATTTCAGCCAGCAACAACATGGTCTAGGGTGATTTATTTCGCTCGCTTACTAGCCTTCCATTTTCTTTAAAACATAAATAATATACTGCTGCGGTCCACATTGAACACGTCTCTTGTCGCTACAGAGGAGAGGACGCCAGGAAGAAAGCTGGCTCGGTGGTCTGTTTTTTTCTTCTTCTTTACTTTGCGTTCTGTAACCCACGCACAAACGCCGCCTTGTCTTCAGCACGCATCAGCGCCTCGCCAACGAGCACAGCCTGGACGCCCGAGCCCCTGTACACCGCAGCATCCTCCGGCTTCATAATGCCGCTCAGTGCAATGAGAACGGCGCTGTCAGGCACGGCATCGGCCAGGTTCTTCGTGTTGTTGATATCGACATCGAACGTGCGCAGATTCCTGTTATTGACGCCAATAACCAGTGCCCCCACATCCAGCGCAGTCTGCATCTCCTCCCGGTTGTTGACCTCGACCAGCGGCTCCATCCCGAGCTCTCTCGAGTACTCCAGCAAACCACGCAGCTGCGTCTTGCTCAGCATCTTGACAATCAGCAGAACCGAGTCGGCGCCCGCCAGCCGTGCCTCTGCAATCTGGTAGCGCTCAAAGATGAACTCCTTGCGCAGAACCGCTGGTCTCTTGTCGCCCTGGAGCACCTGGCGCACGTCGCGCAGATCGTCAATGGAGCCCTTGAACCAGGTGGGCTCGGTCAGGACCGAGATCGCCGCTGCGCCCGCCTGCGCATAAGCCAGCGCGTGCTCGGCGGCTACGGCATCGGGGCTGATATCGCCCTTGCTGGGCGAAGCGCGCTTGACTTCGGCAAGGACAGCCAGCCTTGATCCGCCCTCAGTGGCATCGCGCAGACGCTGCGCAAAGTCGATCTGCTGGGGAGCGACATTCAGGTCCAGCAGCTTCTGCAAGTCAGCCAACGACCTGCCCGGCTGGGCCTTCTGCTCAGCCATGTCCCTCTGGCGCTTGTTGAAGATGCGCGACAGAATGTCGGTCGTCGTCGGTGTCTTGACGTCAGCAATGGTGACACGGCCGGGATACTGGCTCGCCATGTCGTCGGGGTCTCTAAACCCAGGATTCTCCTCCCAGGTGCCGCCCTCCAGCTTGAGGAAATTCTCAAACATCTTCAGACCGTTCTCGCTCAGAATGCTCTCAGGGTGGTACTGCACGCCCTCCATTGCGTACTTCTTGTGCCTCACGCCCATGATAATGCCATTCGGCGTCCAGCTCGTCACCTCCAAGCACTCGGGCAGCGTGCTGGGATCACCAGCGAGGGAGTGGTACCGGGTGACGGGGAACAGCTGGCCCACGCCTTTGTACACGCCCTGGCCGTCATGCGTCACAATGCCGGTTTTGCCGTGCTGGATCTCGCCAGCAAAAGAAACAGAGCCGCCGTAGTGCTCGTACATCATCTGCTGGCCCAGACACACACCCAGGATGGGGATCTTCCCTTGGAAGTGCTCCAGAACTTCGTAGCACACGCCGGGGTCCTCGCGCGGGTGGCCTGGGCCGGGCGAGAGGACGATGTTGCGAGGGTTCAGCGCGATTATTTCCTGGAGAGTAATCTTGTCATTGCGGTACACCTGCACGTCGGCACCGGACTTGCTGAGGTACTGGTACAGGTTGAAGGTAAAGGAGTCGTAGGCGTCGAGCAGTATGGTCGCCATTTCGTTCGCAATTTCAGGAATACGAAGAAGCAATGAGCAAAGCAGTGGAGAAGAGGGAGGGCGGAGTATGGCTTGCTTTCTGTGGGTGGGAGACAAACGCAGTGAGCAATTTTGCTTGATGACTTGGTACTTTGGTGGGTCATCATCACGGCGTGCTGGCACTCTTGCCGGTTTTATACGCTCCCCACCGCCAGCCTCCGCTTCAGCTGCACCCCTGCCATCCCCCGGTGTGGGAACTACAGAGCCACTCTTCCCACCTCTCAGAGGCGAGCAAGCAGGAAGCATCCTCCGCAGTGTGCAGGGCATTGTATAAGGGGAGGAAAAACACCATTCACGCTATGGGGTGGGCAGCAGCTGTGTATTCGGCTCATTCACTGCCTGTGGGATGCGAGGCGCAGGACCTTCGAGGATGTGGAGGCGGATGCGCCCAAGATATTCGTAGAATAAAAGAATGCACTACACAGGAGGCAGACAATGAAAAGGCCAAGCCTCCCTACTGAACGTTAGCAACAGCCCTGATGACCTTGACATAAAACCCGATGCCCCCGAGAAACTCGCTCTCCTTGACAAACTCGTTGTGGTCATGGAGCAGAATCGGCGCATTCCTCAGCGGGGTGACTCCCAGCGCCGGCACGCCGGCCCTGCGCAAGTACCGCGAGTCGGTGGCAGCAGGGAAAATCTCCTTAAAGATCGGGATGTCCTGCTCGCTGACCGCCTGCTCAAACGCAGCCCAGAACGGGTTGGCAGCGTCCGTGGATGTGGTGGTGTTGTCGTCCCAGAACTGCACAAACTCCACCTCCGCGCCATGCTTCTCAGCCAGCTGCTCGAGCCCCTCCTTGAACTCCTGGTAGTCAATTGAGGGCGTCATGCGTATATCGAATCCCGCCACGGCGTTTTCGGGCACCACGTTGTGCTGCACACCCGATTTGAGTACGGTCAGGTTGGCTGTTGTGACGTCGCCCAGTGTCCGTGCCGAGCCGTCCTCCTTGGGCGTCCTAAACACAGCCAGCTGGTCGCGGCGGAACTCCATCAGATGGTCGATGATGGGCACCAGCTTCTCAGCCGCGGTTCCCTCGATAAACTGGCTGCCGTGCCCGGTGTTTCCCCTGGCCGTGAACTTGACCCAGCACGGCGCTCTCTCGCCATAAAACACGCGCAGCTCCTTGTCGGGGTTGGCCATGCCCTCGTCGAGCGCAAAGCCGGCATTCAGCTGCTGGAACTCCTCAGACTCGACAAAATAGCTCATGCCGTCGTGGCCGCCAATCTCCTCATCGGGCACGTACACCAGGTGGATGGTTCGCAGCGGCTGCTCGCCCCCTTCCTTGAGCAGGCGGATGGCCTCGAGGTAGCAGTGCCCGACAATCTTCATGTCCTGCGCGCCGCGCGCAAAGATTCGGAAGTCCTGGCCGTCTTCGGTGGGCACGCGGGTGGCGGCAAAGGGCGGGTGGTCCCAGAACTCCTCGAAGACGGGCACAACGTCCGTGTGCGAGTTGAGGATGATGCTGGGCAGCGTGGGGTCGGTGCCGCGCCAGGTGAGGATCACCACGGGCTTGCCTGCGACGTACTCCTTGGCTTGGAACTCCAGGCCAAGCTCGGCGGCTTGGTGCTTGAGGAATGCGGTGCAGGAGGCGTAGTCGGGGCTGGGCTGCACGGTCTTGATGCGCAGGTACTCGATGAACCGCTGGACGGATGGCTGGGTTGACATTGTGGCTACTTATACTTTGGCTGAGACAGTAGAGAGAAAAATAAGGCAGTACGGGTGGAGGTGGAAGAGGAGGGTGGGAAGCGTCACTGCGTTTTATGCCGCCTGTTCCCGTGCCTGCTAGTATGGCGGGAGATCATCATCCACCGCTACCCTTATTCTCACCCTCCCTCCATCTTCGTCTGCTTGGCTGCTCATGGCGCAATGCAACAGAAGCGCGCACCTTCTCTGCATCCCCGCGATTATCCAGGCGCACCAGATGCATGTGCAATGGATACTCGCAGACTCCACTAGTCGCCCATCTCAGGAGCAGCCAAAGGCAATGTCGGCGCTGTCCACAGACACATCATGTGTCATGGATCAAGGCAGCAGACCGCTTCAAAGGCCTTTCCTGCCGACACCGGCAGTAGCTTCGCAGCTTTCGGCCACTGGCAGCAGCTCCTACGCACACGAGCAGGCATCCAGGGACGATGACATGTCACGGCGCCTCACCCATGACCTTTGCTGGTCTTGATCGGCGTTGGGGAGGGTGCTGCGTGTGGAGAAGGCGGCAAGATAAAAAAGTCAGCAGCAGCGAGCTCCCAAGAGATCCTCTTACCTCCACACTCTCTCCTTGATAAACTTTTTTCTCTTCCTCCATATTGATCCGGCTTTGTCGCCCCACTCCAGCCATGCACAGAGTACTTACGTTTGTCGCAGGGTCCGTCGTTGGCGGCGGTCTCATTTACGGTCTGACCAATTCAAACAGACAGCAGCACCAGCAACCAGTGGCAACCCGCCCAGCCCCACAGCCTGCGCCAGCCCCTTTACCTCGTGCACAGCAGCAGTTCGACCGGCGCGCCTCCGCCCCTGCTGACAACACCGACAACGAGTTCCTCAAATACGGGTATCCCGGCCCTGTCTCCGACTTCATCCTCCGGTCGCGCTACGCTCTGTCCTACAACCGCGCCCTCCGCAACCCGAGCTGGGTGGCCGAGCACCTAACCCGCGACAACCTCAAGGGCACCGCTGACCGCTCCTCGTCCGAGTTCAGGGAAGACTCCGCCATCCCCGGTCCTTTCCAGGCCCTGCTCAAGGACTACTACCGGTCGGGGTACGACCGCGGCCACATGTGCCCTGCGGCCGACGCCAAGAAGGACGACGCGTCCATGAACGAGACGTTCTTCCTCACGAACATTGCACCGCAGGTGGGCAAGGGGTTCAACCGCAACTACTGGGCCGACCTCGAGAGCTTTGTACGCGACCTGACAAAGCAGTTCGACGACGTCTACTGCATCTCGGGGCCGCTCTACTTGCCCCAGAAGGAGGGCGACAAGTGGGTGGTCAAGTATGAGGTCATTGGGTCGCCGCCCAACGTGGCTGTGCCCACGCATTTCTTCAAGGTCATTCTGGCCAAGCGCAACAACGAACCGGGCTTTGCTATAGGCGGGTTTGCATTGCCGAACAAGGAGATTGATAATGCGACGCCACTGACGCAGTTTAGCTTGCCCCTGGAGGCGATTGAGAAGGCTGCGGGGCTGCAGTTCTTTGGGAACGTTGAGCGAAAGGCCGGTGTTGTTGCTCCGCTGTGCTCGAAGATTGAGTGCAAGCTGGACCATGACGCGTGGAAGAAGAAGAAGCGCGGTGGCAAGTGAGCAGAACAGCAACCGCAGCTCGACAGCCGTGGGTTCTCCTTTCAGTTTGTTGCAATATAGACGAATACCAACCAAACCCACAGCGGCTTCGTGCTACGCTGCTGGTGACCAGCCCTATGCGATGGCGATTACAGCAGCAGATGCCAGGAAAAACCGGTTATTGAAAAAGTGCACCAGCATCGTGGGTATTCCTATGCTCAAGGTATATTTATTGCAGCTTGGTGAAGAGTAAAAGAAAACGTAGGGCGTGAACGTACAAAAAGAAAAAAGCAGGCGCAGATTTTTGGAGGCTGCCGCTTAGAAGAGCTGAGCAACAGCAACGACCGCAGCAACTGCAGCAACACCAGCACCCGAGAACTGCCCAGCAGCAGCGTTCTTGGAGGTGGAAGTGGAGGAGGAGGTAGAAGCGGAAGTGGCCGTAGCCGTGCCAGTCGAAGTGCCAGTCGAAGTGCGAGTGGCAGTGGATGTGGGCGAGGCAGAGGCGCCAGTAGAAGTGCTCTTGTTGTTGCCAGCTTCAAAGTCGGACTTGATATGGCTGGCACCAGCAACAGCGGCCGATGTCACGTCCTCGAACCCAGCGACGACGGCAGATGTGACGTGGTTGAAGCCGTTGCCAACCGCGCTGACGACTCCATCAAAGATGCCCTGGTTGGATGAAGAAGAGGAGCTCTGCGCAAGGGCGACGGGGAGGAGGGTGGCGATGAAGAGCTTTGTGTTCATGGCTGCTACTGTGAGATTTCTGTGCTTTATAGCGAGGGGGATGCAACGAGAGATGGGAAAGACTGCCGGCTGTATTTAACAATAGTAGGTAGCGACAGATGAGAAGAAGAGAGAAGGGAGTGAGGGTGCTAATGAATGATACCACGGGGAAGGCGAGACGCCTCTACTACGTCCAATTTATACCCTCCGCCACCAAACCCCCCGTCGCCTTGCCTCCCCTCGAGTACCAGCAACGCTGTGGAAGCACAGCTCGTTGACCCACTCAGGCACAGTCCTTGTGCAGTTGCTGCTGGCTACTGGATCACGAAGTTCCCATTAAACCAACTAATTCCGCCGATACTGCTGTGCGTGGCACTGCACTCATTGGCTTGCAAACGCACACAAGGACGGACCTCATGCTGCGTATCCTTTGATTTCCCGTGTTGGTACTGTCCACTGCCAAGCCATGCGTTTTCCCCTGGCTCACCAATGCACTGCCCTGGCCTAGGGAACTCTCTCCGCAATGAGGCGATAGAGGCAGCAGCTCACACTGCTTTTACGCAGCCGGCAGCAAATGTGCGGTCACACGCATGTCTTCCGGGGTTGGGGACGGAGGCGAGTCTTGGCATTACTCAATGCTTGCGGCTAGTATATGCTTTGCTAAAAATAGAAATGCTGCTGTTGTGCGTGTCTCTTTCGTAGTCACTACCAGCGACTTTGCGTCTCAAATAACCGAGAAATATAGAGATAGCGCCATTGGCGCTCTCCAAAACTAAGCGGCCTGCAATGCGATCATTGCCACGCAGAGGCTGACTTCCTTGAACCAGTTGGTAGGTGCAGTGGTAGCTGAATAAGGACCGGGAAGGACTGGCATGCCAGTGGCACCACTATGAGCTAACCCTCGAACAGCACCAGTAGCACAGGCACCTTGTTTATTACATATAGATAGCAAGTATATGGAAACAGTGCAAACCCACACACAAAATGGCTATCTTCAGTCTAGTCGTCCACTTGTGCATCGCAGACCCAGCGTTGGCAGACGGCTTCAAGGAATCAGTATCCGCGTATGTGCAGGCGCCTTTTGCCTTTGCGCTGAAGATGCATGAGGTGAAGACAGCCTGTGGTGGTGCCCAGCACGTAAATTAAGTCCCCCTGCTTTGGGGTCTGAAGAGTGCGACATTTTGCTTTTCTTCGGCTATTGATTGCCAAAGCGAATATGAACCTGATAATGCCTCGGTAGCGCGGTTATTCATAATGTTATGCTTATTGTATGAACGGTCAATAACGAGTAAACAGGGAAAGTGTGAAAAACGTACAGAAAGTGTTTCCTTTTAAAAAAAGAAGGGAGCTACTTAGAAGAGCTGGGCAACAGCAACAACGGCAGCGACAGCAGCAATGCCGGCACCCGAGAACTGGCCAGCAGCAGCGTTCTTGGAGGTGGTGCTAGGAGCAGCAGAGCCGGCAACAGCCGAAGAAGAGCCGGTGGCAGGAGCAGAGGTGGCAGGAGCAGAGGTGGCAGAAGGGCTAGTGCTAGCAGTAGCAGAAGCAGAAGCAGAAGCGGCCTTGGAGGTAGCCGAGGGCGAAACAGAGCCACTAGAGGAGGTGCTCTTGTTGTTGCCAGCGTTGAAGTCAGACTCGACGCGGCTGATACCAGCGGCGACATCCGACTTGACATCGTTGAAACCAGCGACAACGGCAGATGTGGCGTGGTTGAAGCCGTTGCCGGCAGCGCTGATAAGACCGTCAATGAAGTTCTGCTTGCCCGAAGAGGACGACGAGCTCTGAGCAAGAGCGACGGGGAGGAGGGTGGCGATGAAAAGCTTGGTGTTCATTGCAGCTAACAGGAATCTGTATAATATCTAGGGAAAGACGAAAATGCAAGGATGTGTAGCCCGCTGAATTGCAGCTAACAGGAATCTGGCAATATGAGTGTGAGAGAATGGAGAATTTGCAAGTTTGACTAGGAACAATACGAGGAAAAGCGCCAGGCGCCTTTGTTGCGCTCAATTTATATCCACCGCCACCAGCACCCCTGCACCAGTCCTATCTTTTTCCTCCAAACACTAGCAGGCTTGTGGAAGCATGAACTTCACAGTAAAACAGGGCGCTTTGTGTACGAGTGACGTGAAGCTGCGCTTCTCGCAAGCTGGATCCACCGCGAGGAAGAGTGCAGTGAGAGGGGATTGCCCCCCAAACCCTCATTAATTATCAGGTACACCAAAAATAACAAACTTGGCGGAACTGACAACCAGGCGCGCTGGTTGGCTCTCCCAAGCAAGGCAGCTTCATGTTGCATTCCGCTGCCACTATTAGGCTCTGTGCCCAACAGCGCACGCGTGGGGCGCTCACAGCAGCAACCGTGCCCCTTGCTCTCCTCCGGCCGCTGGTTCTTTGTCACTGGCAGCCAGCGGGCGCGTGTGCTACCCGCTCGTTTCAGCCCATTTTGCCGTGGCCTGTCCGGCTTCTCAGTACAGGAGGCAGCTCCCATGTAACAGATTTGAGCGCAAGAATAGCACGTAGTCCAGGAGCCACGCAGAGTGGAATGGCAAGGAGCAGCACGCAAGAGCACCACAATCGCATTCCGCTTGTCGATAGGAAAACATACGCACAGGGTGTCAACCTCACAGACACGCATGCCTTCATGGCGAGGGAGGGCCATGGTCTTGGCATTACTCATTACTTGCGGCCGATGGCCAGCTGGAGGAAAGCCGCTTGTAGCGATTTCAGAAGATGCAGATACAGGGACAGCTCTCCGTTATTTTTAGCACAAGGCCAAGGAGCAAAAGGAGCCTCTATGCACTACTGCCGCGCAAATGCAGCGGAGCATGTTGAAACTACGCCTATTTCCGTATCAGGTTGCAAATATAGTTTTCCTTTGCGCTTTGCCAATTTTAGAATCCTGAATCCATATTTAGCCTGGCGATAGCACCAGCCTTCTGCTCAGGAAAAGCGGGAGAGCAGCCGCTCGATGGGGCTGTGCTTAAAGAGAGCTGATGAAGACGCTCACCACGGCTAGTCTGTGTGCATCATGGGCTTGGTGTGGTGCGAATGCAGACATGTAGCCGCTGTCCGCCAGCTCCACTCACGCATGGCAACACGCATGTGCGGGCGGAAAAGCTTTGTATATGGCGATTTTCAAAACAAACAAACCGCGCTCCCTACTTCCAGGGATATAGCAACAGCGGGGCAAGGCTTTACGAGAGCAGGAGACCCCCGCGCTCACACCACCTCTCGATACATGCCGCCTTGCTGCAGGCACCTGTATCCTCTCACTCGTGAACGTGTGTGCAAGGAGAGCGGTGACGCTGCTGAAAATGGTTGTATGGCTTCAGCAACAAAAAGAGATCGTTGGGCTGCTGCTAGCTTTCAATTAAAATGAAACAAATGGTTGTTCACAAAATTTACTGGCGGCTGGCACGGAGGCGCTTGACGGCAAGCTGCTTGCGGGACTGGTAGGGGACGGTGGCACGCTCCTCGGTAGCCTTCTCGACAGCCTTCTCCTCCTCGGAGACGATGATCTCGATGTGGCAGGGGTTGCTCATGTAGGGGTTGATGCGACCGTGGGCGCGGTAGGTGCGGCGACGCTGCTTGGGGGCGGCGTTGACAAGGATGTGCTTGACGACAAGCTCCTCGGTGTTAAGACCCTTGGCCTAAATCAATGCAAAACGGAAGACAAACACGCGTTAGCGACAGATGCTACATTCAGTGGCGTCATCATCCACACCGGCGCACAGATGACTACTTACCTCGGCGTTAGCCTGGACGTTCTCAAGGAGACCAAGAAGGAACTTGGCGCTCTTGACGGGCCAGCGGCCCATGGTGGCCTTGAAGGCCTTGGCCTGGGCGGTGCGGCCGATGCCACCGTTGAAGCGGCGGAAGGGGATGCACTGCTTCTGCTCCTGGACGTCCTTGAGGTAGCGGACAGCGTTGAGCAGCTTGCGGCCCTTGATGGCGTTGGCGGTCTCAACAGTGTTCTTGAAGTGAACACGGAGGTACGAGCCGCGGCACTTGGCAGACTTGGCCTCGTTGGCAGGGGTAGCAGAGTAACGCGCCATTTGTATATAACTCCTAAGGTTGGAAGAGGCAATAGAAAAGCGGTGGCATAGCATGTTTTGTGTTAGCACCTCTGCCGTCCTCGTATTCAGCTGCACTATTTGAGATGACGCTGCAGTGGGGGTTGCCCCGTTCGTCCAGGAGAGAGCGCAGCGATAGAGATAAACACAGACTCCATGCACGGATCGGATATCCCCTATCTCTCGCCGACATCGCAAGCACGAGCTGCGCGCGCGCCTGGTTCCGGTAGCTCCACAGCCCCGGTCACTAGGCACCATGTCTTTAAATCTGCCCTGGCGAAGCAGTGTGCCAGAAAGCCTCTTCCACACTCCTAAACGCCGCACCAGCACCCACACAAGCTGGAGGGCGTTTGTCTGCACTCCGAGCCTGCTCCATGTGCTGCCAAGGGTCGCTGGGTCACCAATAAGGATTGCACCCGTCCAGCACAGCGCGTGCGTAAATGAGAAAACACGCTGAATCATCCCAAGGGCATAGCAGCAACCCGCACCAGATTCCCTCCACGCCTGTTTGCACCAGAAGGGTATTGTCTGCAGCCCACGCGTGTAGACCCAGTGGAGCCGAATTGCATATTTTGGCCAATGGCTAATTCCGAATTTAAGCCAAATGTAAAGCCTCCCGGCTTGCGTGGTCCCTGCTGCCTCGCCATCAGTGCTAGTGACGTCTCGCATCCATCAGCTCCCTCCTCCCTTCAATCCATCCGTCACGCGCATCCATCGACCTCCGCGATATCACGCTCTATCGTCTTCGCTCTCTCGCAGTGCTCTCTCCGATGGATTCGCCCACGAAGCCCCTATCCGCATTTGTGGATTTTTACCTTTATATGCTACAACTAGCGATGCGTGAGTGAAGAGAGTTTTACTACACGCTGGGTGCCAGGCATGGTCACTTCACTCGCTGTTGGGAGGCCTTGAATCCCAGTGGCCAGCTAACAGCACGCCCACAGCTGATTCTTAATAACGCGCCCCGTATATCAAGCAATCAGTTCGCACGTGATTCTCATTGTCATTCCACTTGGAGCTGGCCACTCGCAGCGCACAGAAAGCCGGAACAGCCTGCTGGGAAACCCGCTCCATAGACTCCCACCCACGTAGCTTGTTAGCACTCGCAAACGCCAAGCGCTAGGGTTCGGCAAAGGAGTAGTATCGGTTAATAAGCAGAGGAGAAACCTCTGCGTTTACCACACCTCCTGCCGCACCAGAGCAGCGCCATGCTTTCCCAATATTCTCTTCCTTAGTACTCGTTACCTTTCTACTTCCCTACTACCACCCAAAAACAGCTTTTAATTTCGCACGCAGTTGCTCTGTTTTTCCTACGTCACAGTCTAGAGTTTTGCACTGGGAGGACTTTGAGGGCCTCCTCTTCATTTCTGTTGCTTTTATACCACTGTATTACTTTTCCTCTTGCAGCGCATCAAATCAGGTTCACATGGACACCACCACTACGGGCAGCCAGGGCAGCCACACTCACGATATTGCTTGCGCTACACTGAACGACCTTCGAAGTCAGGATTCCCCTCCAGAAACTGCAGCTGCACCGCCCTCATTGCTAGATGGGATTGCGCAAGAAGCAACTCAAAACAAGCAGCGGCAGCAACATGGGCATGCGCCATTGGAGAGCGACAGCAGGGACACCACAACTCAGGAGCACGGCAATAGCAACGACGACGATGCACCATCCGCAGCGGCAGGTGGCGATCTTGTAGAACAGCCAGCTGACGCTCAAGATAGCAGTCTCCTGGCAAGCGATATCGATAGCGGATTGCGCCAACGGCGGCGACATGTAGACACAGAGAACAGTGGTAGCGGTGAAGAGCAGTGCCACCGCAGCCCTGAACCACCGATGTCTTCACCTGCGACAGCTGAGACCGAGGCGGATGCGAGTGCTGAGGCTGCCACGACTGAACAGACGGGGGATCCGGCAACGGCGTCTACGACTGCACGGGAGGAGAAGGGCAAGGAGCCAGAACACCGCTCGACACAGGATTCAGCTGGAGCTGCACAGGATCGGTCAGGGGACGCAAACGAGGAATTTAGCTGCAACATCTGCTTCGACACAGCAACTGACCCGGTGCTCACAATATGCGGTCACCTGTTCTGCTGGTCGTGCCTGGTGCAATGGCTTGAGCGCAGCGCAACGTGCCCCGTGTGCAAGGCTGGGTGCGATAAGGACAAGGTGATTCCAGTGTATGGCCGTGGCCGCGAAGAGAAGGATCCCCGACTGAATGCCAATATACCCAATCGCCCTGCTGGTCAGCGCCCGCCGCCGCCGCCCAGGCAGAACAACCAGTTCTTTGGGTTCGACCCGTTTGGGGTTCCCGGCAGCTTCCATGGAGCCACCAGGGGTGGGAACTTTGTGTTTGCGGGCGGGTTCGGCTTTTTGCCTACGTTGATGGGGTTCTCGTACACGTTTGCTAGTGGCCAGATGGGCAACGGGCAGCAGGGCTTGGCTGGTAATGGCCAGCCTGCGGGACAGCAGGCATTTGCGTCGCGGGTGTTTATGATGGTTGCGGCGATGATTCTTGTTAGCATTCTCTTCTACTAGGCACCGCCCTCTTTCGAAGCAAAAATGAGCAATGTACCAGGCATAGTGACAACACTGCACCCACAAACAGCCTGAGTGTGCATGAGGCGCATTTGTGCTGGTGGTCAGGGCATGGATGCCGCAGGCGCTGGCTTGTCACGATTCTCGTCGCCGATTGGCTTGCTCTGCGGCTCAGGGGCTTCCCAGCCTGTTGCTGTCTGATAGCCAAACAACAGCGATATGCATGCCCTGCCCTTGTAAAGCTGCCCAGCACAGCTACCCAGCACAGCTACCCAGCACAGCTTGACACGCACGCCCTTTCCCTTTGCTCTTTTCCATACACTCTCCATTAATTTCACAAATTCATCTATATTACACGCTAGATTCAGCCAGACAAGTAGGAAGCAACGATGTCGACAGCCACCCGCCCCATGAACGACGAAGAGGTGTTCTCCGAGATGAACAAGATGGTTGCGTTCATCAAGCAGGAGGCCCTTGAGAAGGCACGCGAAATCAAGGTGAAGGCCGATGAGGAGTTCAACATTGAAAAGGCCAAGCTGGTCCGCCAGGAGTCGATCAACGTCGAGGAGCAGTTCCAGCGCAAGGTGAAGCAAGCCGAGGTGAGGCAGCGCATCCTGACCTCCACGCTCATCAACAAGTCGCGACTCCAGGTGCTCCAGCAGCGCCAGGAGATGCTTGACTCGATCTTCAGCGACGCGCAAAACGCGCTGGCTGAGGTCCCCAACGACACAGAGCAGTACTCAAAGCTGCTCGTTAACCTCTGCGTGCAGGCATTTGTGCATCTGAACGATGCTACTGTTAATGTGCGTGGTCGCAAGGCCGATGCCGAGCTGATCAAGGAGGCTGTGCCCAAGGCTGTCGAGATTTATAAGGAGAAGACCGGAAAGTCGATTAGTGCTACCGTTGTTGTCGACTCGCCACTGCCTGATACGGTCCTGGGCGGCGTGCGTATTTCGGCGCTCAACGGCCGTATTACTGTCGACAATACACTGCAGGCACGCTTGGACTTGTCTTCGGACCGCATGCTTCCCCAGCTGCGCAATGTCCTGTTTGGCCAGTCGCCCAACCGCAAGTTCTTCAACTAGTTCTTTGCAGAAACGCTTTTGCCTTTGTTTTTTGGCGCCATATACTCGATATCCAATTCCACATGTTCTCTTTTCGTAATTTGCGACACGATATCGACACCTGGTTCTGGTGTTGCCTCGCACTGTTTCGCAGAGAGCAAAGGTGATCTGAGTCACAGTTGGGCTCCAAAGACCATTTGATCAGGCAGTTCTTTGTTGAGTCTCCGCCACGAAGAGCAGAATAGCAGTTAAAGTTTCTCCCCGCTTTTACGTTTGCATTTGTGGCTTACTCGAGCTCGTCCGCCCACACTCGCACGCAATTCATTAGCAGCAAGAGAGAAAGCGAGGCTGCAGTTACAATGATGTCAGCAGTAGGTCGCCTCCAGACCGCCAACAATTGCTACCGCGTTGCATGCGTGGAACGGGAGTGGCCGGAATGCTTGGCACCCAAGCCACACAGGTTTTTCAAACTGCAGATGTAGAGGCTGGCGTGGACAAGCACAGCAAGCTAGTAATGCCTGTGCTCAAAAAGAGGTCCCCCCGCTTCATATCCAATAGTCACTCTCTTGCGCTGTATCTGCATCGGCTGCAGATGGATGGCAAGACACCACCTCGCCCACACTATTGCACCAATTGGGGGCAGTGAAAGAGAAAAGCAGGGAGTTACTCTGCCTGGCACACACAATTGAAACTGAGCAGCCCGGTTCATATAGAAGGAAACAAAAAAAGCCACGCAGCAAGTGCACTCTCCGAGTCTCAGTACAGCCGGCCACCTCGGATACAATCCAGAGAATGGAGCAAAAACAGCGGCAGCGGCTGGTGTTTTGCGTAAAGGACCACTACAAGGCTCTGATGCTTACCTGCGCCCAGCCTGATCGCGCTCTTTCTTTCTTTAACCTTGCCCTCGCCCTCGCCCTCGCCCTCATTTAATATCCACAAGACTAGCTCCATTAGCTCTTACTCATTCACGCGCGCTTTTCCACTCGCTGGGTCGTATTTACCACCTATACCTTGCAGCCTTCGCCCTACTGTTTTTTCTGGCGGTTTATTAAGCGCCGATTCATCCGCTCAACCAACAAGCGCTAGTCACTGTCCGCTATCGTGTCTGTTTGGCTTTTCATTTTCGCAATAGTGGCTACGTTCATTTTGCCTACCACCGCTTCCCTTTGTTTGCATTTTTCTCATATTCCCCCACCCATCCACCTGACGACGGCATTGTCCACAGTGAGCGCTTATATAAACATTCTCCATCTGCCATCGTTTGATATCTTGGACATTCCTTTGCACCATCCCCATCCTCCACTTTCTTAGCGATTACGCACCCAACATTCCCCGCCAACTCCTCTACTCGTTCTACAAAAATAACGGCCATCGCATTTCCTAGCATCGTTGTTCACGCTTTGCATCTCCTTCATCTGCCTCGCCCATTCTAAAATCGCAGCATCCCTATATTTCTACACTACACGTTAACCAGCATGAACCGCGCTATTGCCTTGCTTATCCTCTCGGTGTTTGTTGCTGTGGTGGCTGGTCTTGCAGCAACTGCCAATGTAGCAACGCGTCAGCCCTTCGAAAACCTTGCGCAGAACCTGCCAGAAGCATTCAGTGCCTTGGAGGAGCAGTTCAAGGATGCCGAGTTCAAATCTATGCTAACCTCGCAATTGAGCAACCCAAGTGCCGTCGAGATGTTCCAGTCACTCATCCACGACCCCAAAGCGGTCAACTCGATCTCGTCTTTGCTCGACGATCCCGCCATCCAGAGCTCTCTCAGTGCTCAGTTCGCTTCTCAGTACCCGCCAGCAGCCCTTGTCACGGGCTCCCTAGCGTCGCCGCATTCTACCCATTCGCCGGAAGCTACTGGCGATTACTCATCTAGCTTACACGCGAAGAGCTCTCTTGAGAGCGAGGTCACGTCAAAGCACTCCGTCCAGAATGGATGCGGTGGGCGCCCACGCATCCTGGTCGTTGGCTGGCTTATCACCCTGGCCCTCACTGCGCTTGCTCCTGTCTAACGAATACAAATGAATCTTGGAAATCACGGTTTCAGTCTTTACCGCTCATGATGATTTATTTTTAGTAAACTATCTAACGCCAAGAGAGCCAGGGTGTATGCTGAACAACGAATTCAAGGTCTATGGCCGCTCATAAAAGAGACAAGACTTGGGTTGATAAATGTTGGCATATTGGCACCTAAAGTAGAGACTGCAGCATTGGCAGCGCCTAGTATTTGCATGTGCAAGTGGCCAGATGCAGTTCTAAACGGATACAATAGTGTTCAGTGTGGGCAATGCACACACGTATAACTTCAGTCACTTGTAGACGTAGGCGCCATCTGGACACACATCAAACACAGGAAAAAGGCACCCGCCTGTAAAACCAGTATTTGCACTATCCAAGAAACGAGTCACTGCTGGCCACACCGGATTACGACACCATCCTTAGGAATACCCGGCGGAGGCAAGTATCACACCCTATCTTTAGTGCATACAGCTAGGCCCTTTTTTTGGCAGCTTGCTAATGTGGATCTACAGCTGGCATACAACGGTGTGCACAAAATCAACAAAGCGCCGCTACTGCAAAAATCAGCCAGCCATGTATCGCAAAAAGCGGGTCCAAGCAAAGTGGAGGCATATGGCTGCCAACACAGTGCTGCTCTTCCCCAACGCCTTTTGCTTAACTTTTATTCTCTCTTTAAGATCAGCAGCAGCAATGGACGAGTTTATTGACACTGTTCAGTCGCAGACTATCCCGCTTGGCATACTTGACACTCTTGTGTCGGTGCCCAATCTTCCTTACGTGTTCTTCTACGAAAACGCAAGCGAAGATGGCGGCTTTATGCCCTCGGACACTCTCAGGAACTCGTTCTACAAGGCGCTGCAGCAGTTCCCGATTCTCGCAGGATACCTGAGAAGCGCCGAAAGTGGCTTGTTCGAGGTGGTCGTGGACAGGAACGACTTGAACATGCCCGAATACAGCGAGTCTACGAGTGATATTCACTACAAGCAGCTGGAATCCGCCAGGTACAGCTGGGATATGTGGCCAAAGGACCTCAGCACTGTTGGTGTTGCGCCCACACCTGCACCAAATGGCAGAGTGAAACACGCCAACGTCCACATTGTCAGGCTGAAGGATAACAGCGGCCTTATCTTGTTCCTAAACATGCCACACATCCTGATGGACGGCGTGGGCTATTTTGCATTCTTCAATCTCTGGGCCAGGCTATGCAAACAGATGCGCAGCGGCAGCATAGCTGAGGCGCAAGTGGAGCATGCGGCACCCGTGTTTGATCGGTCGATTGTTGAGGAGCATTTGCCAAGCGTGCGCAAGCCTTTGGATGCAGTGACCGCCAGCATCTACACCACATACAGCGCAATTGCAGAGTGGGTGGCGTGGCTCTCACTCAGCTCTCGCTGGTACCTGGTTAACAAGTCCCTGGGCATGGCTGATGCCAAAACCCATGTGTTCCACGTCTCTGAAGAATCGCTCGAGCTGCTGCACCAGTCGGTCAGCGGCTTTGTGCCTCAGGGGGTGCGTCTATCCAACAACGACCTGATTACCGCATTAGTTTCCAAGACTATAGCGCAGGCGCAGTGCGAGGGAAAGGCAAGGTCTAATAGCGGAGCGTTGGGGTCGATGTTTGGATCTATTTGCGATTACGTCTTTGGCAAGGAGACGCACCAGGCAACCAACATTGTTTGCGACATTCGACACCGCCTGGGGATTCCAGCCGATACTTTTGTGGGGAACTCGATTATCGCGCCTGTCCTCAGAAACACACTTGACGAGCTGCTTGTGCCAACGACAGCAGCATCCTTGGCCAGCATCGCCATAAAGGTCAGGCAGAGCGTTGATTACGTTGACCAGTCATATATTGCTGAGTTCATCGACATGGTGAAAATGAAGCCGTCAAGGTTCGCTCAGGTGCTCGCCTACATGGCGAGGAACCCCAGTACGCTGGCAGTGTCCAACCAAACGCGGTTCAGGATGTACGCGGCTGATTTCGGTGACGGCAGCCAACGCTGGGCTACCCTTATCCCATCACCATGCGCCAACATTGTTGCCATTCTGCCAAGCCCTCCGCCGTCTAAGGGCGTGCAGATTTATATGGCTACAGAAACAGCGGCAATGAAGCTAGTGCTTCAGAACGAGAGCTGGACTAATGTCGCCAGTGTTGCGTACTAGTGCATACGTACGCATTGAAACGCCCAAATAGCCTGGCGGCCTCAGTGCTTTATCTTGCTGAATAAGAATGATGCAAAATTGAAAGTGAGATGAGCTAATTGTACAGGGAATAGCGCGTGCTGTCTTGGCCAGCAGACGCATGTAATGATGACACTGTCGGGCTGGCACTGGCAGGATCCGAGGTTGCAATGGCGGCAGCAAGAACGAAGAGCCCACCTGAGACACTCGCTCTTAGTGAAAAAAGGAGGTGGGTGCGTGTCAGTGGACGGAATAGACACTTGGTTCTTTAGACAGTGAATGCATCCATGTATTTAAAATCCGACGCTTTCACATCAACACAAAAGCAAGACCTGTCAGGTTGCACTGCATAAGGCACAGCCTGGTGAAGTCTCTGCGTTTTATGCAGGCAGCTGTCACCTAAAAACGAGCTCTACACCAAGAATGGCGTTCAACAGGGCTTGCAATTTATTCATCAAAATCAGTTGCGGAATGGCAATAGCCACATTCGCACTTTAACTCTGCTATCTCCAGCTGCTCAGTGACCTGGCTAAAAGAGCTGGCTTGGGCAGAAGCAACCTTCTGAGCGGAAGCTGCAGCCCTGTGATCTGGCTAAGGCTTTAGCAATCAAGGTACACGAGGTAGCAGACCGGAAAGAACATAACTAGTGCACATGTGTAGCTCCTTCAAAAATAAAAGCTCTGTGCGAAGTAACCCCATAGACTAGTGTTCATCTTGTCGTGCTCTTTAGTCAGCTCCAAGCACATATCTTTCGCCTTCTCGAGCGAGACTGGGAAGTCCACATTATCCTTTATGGTGTCCCTGATGTTAGGTGGCAGCTTATGCAGGTGACCAGCTACTAGCGCATCGTCGGCCCACCAGTCCATCTGCTGCGGTGGAACAATCTCAGTAGAAGGGATTCTTGTCGCTGGATCGATGAAGAAGAATTCAATAACCTTGCGGTGACCTGGCTTTGTCGGATCAGCCAGCTTGAACCCCGAAACTTTGTGCTGGTAAGTATTGGGGAAGCAGATGCAGCGGCCACTTTTGATCTCTACTTGGCCAGCTCGCTGTTCAAGTGTAACAAAGTCAGGGTTTGCAACTCCATCGAAAATGTCGTATGCAAGACTAGTTCCCCTAAAGTCCTCTCTGCTATACTCCCAGAACTCTTGCACACTCTCGCGGAATTCGAGACTGCTTTCAGCGATGTTCTCAACGTCGTAGTAATATATCCCCGTCGCAACGATCCGCTCGTTAGCCATTCCTCTGGCCTCCCAGTTACCTCCTTCATAGGTTGGGCTCTCGGGCGTCAAGTAGATGTTTGACATCTTGACGATAACTTGTAGACGCCGACCGCGGAGACTGTATGGAATGGTCGGTCTGTCTGGTGTTACAAATGTATCAGGTTGTGGCGGAATGAACACTTGGCTCCTGCCATAGTCATCGCCATAGCCGTCGTCGTCGTCACCATGATCCCGCTCTGGGTGATTGCGTTTATACCAGCGGTGAAAGTCAGGAACTACACGTCGACCACGCCGGTGAACAATATCGGTGACTACCTGCTCCACCATTGGGACAAAGTAGGAAACCACTCTTGCAATTGTCGGGTAGAGCGCCGCGTGCTTCACTGGGTGGAGGTTGTTGATATACGATTCGATTGTAACAGCGCCATACTCGTCTACACCAAACTCGGTAGGCAGCCAGCAGAACCTTTCCGACTCATAACTGTAAGGTTCGCACCAAGGGACATAAAACACTCGGCTGTAGTCCTTGTATTTGCTGTTGTACACCCTGTAAGCAGAAGCGAGCTCATTCCCCCAGGCTTCCACAGATCCTGGGAACCTGCCAAAAGTGGCGATGTTGACCGCAGCCTCTGGTGAAGGAATAGGTGCAGTGAGAAAGCTGGATTTTTTGTAGTTCAATGGGTAGAGAGACGGATTGACCAGATCAAGGACCTGGCCATTGCTGTTTGGGTGCCAGTCCTTGCATTCCTCCCGTCCGTTCTCAAGGGTGGCTGCGTACGCCCGGAGCTTATTCGTGGTCTCTTCGCCAACAAGAGCATCAGATATCCATACATAGTCAACACCACTCGGCTCAACACCACTTCCAGGAACCCGCAGCGACGCATAATATTTGAGCTCGTCAAACACATAGTCAATCTCTTTGTCGGTGAGTTTTTGACCCCTGGCTTCACTGATGCAACGCTTGCGAAACACCTCGTCGGTTATCTTGTCAAACCACTGCGACTTTGCTCGGATTGCTGCGCTCATTTGCACGATGCGCTTCTCGGAACGCGACTTTAGATCACAATGTGCTTTGGTGTATACTGGGCCCGAAGAATATGCTGCTCTGAGCCGTTTGTCAACAGATAAGCTATTGCTTGACATTGGAGGCGACAAGGAAATGTAGAGCGAAAGCAGAAAACTGTGTGCTATATGGAAGAAAGGTGGTAGAGGTGAAGAATCTTTTATTGCTATTTGTATGCAATGAGTTCCCAGCTCCAGAGACTGAACGAAAGCAAGGTGGCTTGTAAGGCCAGCGCTGTGCACCCGTGTTTACCAGCAAGAAAGCTGACACAGCATCACCAATTCTCTTAGATCTGCAAATAGCTAGTAAAACTATGCTGATGAGAAGCCATACAGAATAGCACCACTGAGTCTTTCATATATTGGCACAGTGCTTTGTTCGGATCGCTGGGCTGTTAAACTTTCGCAGCAGTCGCAGCCCACAGAGGTGACTGAAAAGGAGCTAAACCCTGGAGCTCTGGAGCGCAGCGTGCTTGGCAGAATGGCCCAGCCGGAAACAAAGACGGGTGAGTCGACCCAGCGCAGACTTTTAGCTATGTAGGTCTCGAACAAAATAGAGCTCCAGGCAGCCTAGAAACGTTTGCGAGTCCACGCGCTAGTGCGTGTCGCCGCCCAAAATTTAGCACCCCCAGCAAGAGGAATAAAACCAGCCCAGGGGCTGCTGGCAGAGGGAAACAATTAGAAATTAACGGCACTGTAGTAAGGGCATTTATCGCTATTCGCTGTAGATAACTGTTCTTGGACAACAGCTGCTAGAGTGAGACACACGGTGGATTATTCGTGCTTGCTTTTCTCCATAGTGAAGCTCTTTGTCACCCACCACACATTTTGCATGCACACATTTTTCATGCACACATCTTCGAACCTAGAAAACAATAGAACTGCTGGCGATGGCTGGCACTGATGCTTAGCGCTTGCTTGGCTCCTGCTGAGCAACAAAGGTGAATGGTGTGCGGATATGTGCTATATTGACTCTGCAGCGTACACGGACAATGTCGAAAATAGAGTAAAAAGCGTGAATGAATAGAAGCATCAAAAGGCGCTGTTGTAGCCGATTCAGTCGATATCCATCCTGTTGCCCGCACCGGATTTCCTGCTCCTGCGGCCACTCTTGCGACCAAGGGATGAGCCATGTGCTGCCGCAGAGGAAGCAGGAATCGGGGGAGCGGGGGCAATGGGCTTTGACGAGGGCTTCATCTGGACCGAGAGCCTGCGCCCATCAGCCAGCGCGTTGTTGAGCTTGGCCACAGCGTCCAAAGCAGACACCTTTGACGCGTAAACGACCTCAGCGTGTCCCGATGCCTTGCCATTGCGATCATACAGCAGGGTGCAGCTCTTGACAGTGCCAAACTGCTTGAAGCAAGTCTTTACATCCTCTGCCGACGCCTCAGTATCCAGGTTTGTGATAAAGATAGTGGCCGGTCCAGCCTCGCCCTTGATAGAGATGTTCAGGTTTGGCCGAGCAGCCTTCAGCGCTCCTGCCCTTTTCTTCAGCTCGAGAACCTTTTTCCTCTCTGCTATACCCGCAAGACGACCGCCAGACTCTGCCTTTGTAGCCTTCTTGGCCTTGCCAACTCTTCCAGAGGCGCTCTTTCCGATAGCCTTTGCTGGGCTACTGGCAGTGCCCAGTCGCGCTGCGATACCCGCATTCACATTCCCAGCAGCAGCACCGTTAGACGCGTTCTTCTTGCGCCGCTATAACACGCACACACAAAGTCCAGGCGGTTTAGAGCGATGAGGTGTACAGCTGCTTGAGCATAGCAAAATGAAATTCGATTCTGGCTGCCTGAATACTACAGCCATGCACTTGTACTTACTGTTGTCTTTGCAGCTCCCGACGGAGAGGCCTTTGCGGCCACCGCTGTTGCCTTCTTTGCCGCTACTCTCTTCTTGCCCTTGGCCTGGGACTTTTGTTTGCGGTTCTCCTTAATAATTTCGTCCAGGCTTTGGTCAAGGCGTGAGTTGAGCTCCATTTCAGCACAGGTACCAGGCAGTATGAATGAGTAAAGTAGATTGACAAAGGGACAGGGTCAGAACGTGGAGACAAAAGATGAGAAAAAAATGGCAAATTTCGCTCAAGCAAGGGAAAAGAAAAATAAAGCCACCACCGCGTCTGCCCGCTGCTCTACGCACACAAGACGGCTGACGCGCACATCACGTGAAGCATGCGACGCGGATCAAAACAAAAGCTCCACGCGGGGCTCGAACCCGCAACCTTAAGATTAGAAGTCTTACGCGCTTCCAATTGCGCCAGCAGAGCATCAGAAAGCAGCGATCCGCTCAGATCCGACGATCCGCAAAGATAAACATCAGCTGTCATAAATATTGTGTTGCGATCATGAATGCATGCCACGTCTACTGTGATTGCTCGCCTTTGCTCTTTCGCTTGCTGTCTCCAATGGCTGCGCCAAAACTACCTGCTGCCACGAGAGCACGGAGATGCACAGTGCCGACCATGGTGTGGGCGTCTGTAATGCCACTGCCCAGCTGCCATCTAGTCCAGCTGCGGCATCCGCGATGCGCACGCATACCCCAGCCATCGCCTACAACCCAGCATCATTTACCTAGTGAAACGCTGCATAGTCCCAACAAAACACCAGCATCTCTCGTTTCACGCAACAGCAGCAGGCGGGCACAGAGGCTGCAAAAAGCTAGGACCCGCACTATAGCGCCTATCCACAGCCATCCCCATCTAGTCTTCTGATCCTTCTCGTGGTCGCATTGTCAAATCATCACACCCTTGCTGCTTACCAACCACGCTTTTCTTTTCTGTTCTTTTTACAATTTATTAGTCTGACAACAGCTTGGTATTTTCGTCTTTTTATTTTCAGATAATGGACAAGGGCAAGCAAGACTGCCATTTCTTTCTACATGGTTCCTGCCGGAATGGAAGCAGCTGTCCGTTCCGACACAGCGAGGGAGCGCGCAACACGGAGGAAATCTGCCAAAGCTACGCGCAAACAGGAGCTTGCCCTTTGGACGACTGCGGCAAGCGACATACGGGTGCTGTAGGCAAAGGAACAAAGCACCCCGCGGAAATACCTTGTCGCAATGAGGAAAATGGCGGCGTGTGCACTCGACCAGACTGTATTTTCAAGCACTCCAAACCACACGGTGGAGCAGTAGCTGGCGGCCCATCGACCAAGCCCAGTAGCATTCGGCCTCCGAGGCCCAGCTCAGGCCTGAACGCCAATGCCAAAGCATTTGTGCCGCAGACACAACCGTCAGTAGCTGTTAATTCGACCTTTAGAGCTAAGAGTGGGCCAGCTGCAATGGCTACACGGCCTCAACCACGACATAGCCAATCTATGCAATGGACAGCGGCATTGGCATCGGCATCTACAGGTAAACCTCCTCGGCCTGCACAGCAGCAGCAACTACAGACGCAGCAGCAGCAGCAGCGACCTGGACCAAATACTGGCACCAATACGGCAGCAAAACCGGCCTTTCAGGCGACCAGAGCATTTTCCTCAGCATTCAAGAGCCAACATGGCCAGCAGGGCTCTGCATTTAGTGGCCATATCTCAAAGGCATTCAACACAGGCGCTACTAGCAGTGCGTTTGCTAGCCAGGGTTCCTTTGCATCAGCATTGCGTTCTTCGCCTAGTGCCTCAAATGATGTAGACATGGAGGTGGATGCTGCCACTGCACCAAAACCAAGCACGGCATCGTTTAGCACTAAATCAGCCTTCGGCACAGAGCTGTCATCGATGGGCAGCGCATTTGCAAGCAAACCGGCAGCAGCATCCAACCAGGAACCTGTGCGGAGCGATCAGAAGCAGAATCTACGAGCGCGGTTGCAAAAAGCGAAAAACGAAGAAGCCCAGCTAGCAAAGCCAAAAGCAGCACCAGGTATGAATCCAACGAACGCCATAGCTACCGCCAAGCCGGATTTCAGAGGAAAGGCGCCAGAACACAGAAAGGTCATGACCATATACGATATCCTGGGTATTTCCAAGGCAGCACCCAAAGTGCCAACTCCAAAGCCTCGACCGGCAGGTGCAACACGCCAGACAGCACTACTAGCACCACCAACACCGCCAACACCACCAGCACCACCAGCACCTACAGCACCTACAGCACCTACAGCTGTCCAGACAGGGACAAATTGCAGTGCGTTCAATCCGCCTTCCCAGAAGTTCGACGTGGGCGCGATAGCAAATTCGCACCGGACTAATGAAGCGCTTGATTCAGCAGACCGATCTGCCTCAAACTCTCCCGTTTCGAAGGTATGCTATGCTTCGGAATTTGCATCATATGTTGTTGGAGACGTAGACACGCCTTCGCCGTCTCCAGCGGATGCTACTGGAAAACAAGCAGCACTAGACAGTAGTGAGATCGAAAGCACCCACGAGACACCGGTCACCGCCAAAGCTGCTGAATCAATATCCCTGCACAGCAGCGGCCAACCCACAGATGGAATCGAGCAGATCCTCGGCCCTGCCCACATGGCAGAACAGATACCAGGCCCAGAGTCAGGCCCAGCGGAAGCTGTAATCAGTACCACATCGCAGCCCTTAGTGCAGCCAGCACCGGAGCAAAAGGAGAAACCTGCGAAAAAGAAAGAGAAAAAGGCTGCCAACGCGACTGTAGCCAGCAAGGAGTCTACTATGAATAAGCCAGAGGCAGCTGCAGTATCGGTTCCAAAGGTTCGGTCGTTCCAAGAGATCATGGAGATGAAGCGGCGCAAGAAGGCGGAAGCAGCCGCAAAAGAAGCTGCAGCGGGGTTTTCTCCGATTGTGTCTGAGAGCGATGCTGAAATGGCCAGCGCAGTTCAGTCTACGGCTTCTACTCCAAAGCCTTCGCCATTGATCAGCCAAGTCCAAGCCCAGCCAAAGGAGAAAGAGGAGACAGAGGTGGCTTTAGGAAAACGTGTTTTGGCGGACGATGGCGACGATGCTGCCAGTGATGCCTCAGAGAGCAAGCGAGCAAAGCCCAGCACGCCGATCACACACAAAATAACGAAGCCGGCGGAGCCCAGTGTGCCAAACTATGTTGCAATGTTTGAAAAGGAGATGGCCGATCTGGACATGGCCCTTGATCTGAGCGGTCCGCTTGCCAATACACCCGCGGGCGACAAGATCTCAAAGGCTGAGCTGGAGGATTCCTACATGGATGCCGACTTTGAGCAGTTTCTCAGCAGCTAAATTGAGAGCCCGGCACGATATAGATTATTAGGCAGCCTTCCATTTATATAGCTATTGTAGAAATGTACCTTAGAACTCAAAAACACTGCTACCGCGACCTGACGCCCAAATGGCTTGGCGGCCGTATTTTTTCTCAATCGAAGGAGATACTCTGACGCGGCTTATAGGGTCGACGTCAAAGCCAACAAGGTCCTCTACAATCTCCGCAAGTGTCACCCGTCCGGCAGCCAGTGTGAATGATGCAAGGAACAGCTGGCCATCCTCAGTTGCTACACACACAAGCGGCGAGCCCGATTCTCTGCGCACGAGGTTGATGTTTGTGACGGGCGAATCGTTGCGTTTCAATGCGTACAGCGGTGTTGACGGATCATCCACAGACCACAGTTCTACCACACCATCCGATAGACCAGTGAATATAAGGCCTTGAGAGACGTCGTAGGCAACAGCACGCACTGGTGCATGTTGCAAGGACCCAAACACTGCAACAGTGGATTTGGAGAGAAGATCAAGAAGCACCACACGGCCGTCCTCGCAGCCAGTAGCTACAACAACGCCACTGGTTTCAAATTCGTTTGGCGGAAGCTCAGCATTAGCACCGGCATCAGACGTGGGTGAACAAGTCACTAGCTCGATGCGGTTGATGGGCAGCTTTGAAACACTGAATGTGTGGAGTAGCGACGATGATCCGCAGTGCCACAGACGCACTGTGCCGTCCTTAGACGCCGACACAACGTTCTTTCCAACCCCAACGATCGATGTATCGGTGATAGCCGCATGGTGGCCCACCAGGGTGACTGGATTTGTGCCATCGCTGGCAGACCAGATCTTCAAGCGCATATCGGTTGCTCCGCTAAGAGCCACTTGGCCTGAAGGGAAGAACTGGCAGCAGGTGACATCGCCAAAGTGGCCTTCGAGCTGCACCCGATGCACACTGCCTTCGGTTTCATACACATCCATCGCTCCATCATCACCGCAGGCAACAGCTAGTCCTCCATACCTGCTTATATCGAACGACTGCACGCCTGAGCCACGCGTTATCTGCGAGCAGCGCACAGACTTGCGCGAGGCAGTGTAGACTGTTGGCGGTATACCCAGCTTTTGGCTCGATAGTCGAAGCTGGTACGGATTAATGTACTCGGCGGTGATGTCGCCAGCTCCGCCTGTATCAAGGCTGATAAGGCTAGTGCCATCGGCAGAAGCTGACCTGGTCACGGTGACCGTATCATGGATGGACGGCTGCCCCTGCTTGTACGCGGACACCCAGAATTTATGCGCGCCTTCGTTGCCAGCGAGCGCACTCTTGACATCAACCTGCCAGTCAGGCTGAACGGAAAAATAGCCAAATACCTCGACCATGTCTCAATTTGAAAGTGTGTGGAGTCAAGAAAGGTTGAATTTAATTAGAAAGCCGCGGCGAGCAAAAGAAGAATGCGGGGGCATCAGAGGACTAGGGGGGCACACGTCATGCAGGAAAAATCCACCACTGCGCTACTGGTGCATATTGTGGCTGATGGTATATTGAAAAGCCAAAGGATTGAAGGATAGGGTGTGGAAAATGTTAGAACCGCTTGGAGCTGTCGGCCGAGTACTTCTTGTAAGCGACAAACATACCGCCAAAGACACCAGCAACAATAAGGAGCTTGAAGAACAGCCCAAAGAACGAGCCGCCCTTGGAGTGGTTCAGGACTGGCAGAGGAACATTGGGAATGTGGTTGTAGTTCTTGAGTGCATCGGCACGCAGGGTCTCGGCATGGACCGAGATAATATCGTGGTTGTCGCTGATATCGCCAGTCAGAGCAGTGAATCCAAGGAATGAGCCATGGGGGATGGTAACGTTGGTAATCGTGAAGCAGTTGATCCACTTGTCCTCGGGCTGGAGCTGCAGCTGGAGGTTGACGAACTGGTTGCGCAAGTAGGTGACCGACGCCCTGGTGGGCTCCTTCAGGTTGCGGAAGTAAGCCTCGCACATGCCAAGCCTGTTCGCGTCGCCGTCGTTGGCGTTGTCATAGGGCGTCTTTCCATCGCCAATCATGCCCATGACGAAAGGAATCGAAAAGTCGTGCTTGCCATTAGGGTACGTGTCAAAGAAAATGCCCAGGCCGTTAAAGTAATCCCGGTTGCCAAATACGGGGCCAGGGGTCGCGCGCTCCTTGGTGACAAAGAAGCCCATGCCGTCGCCGAACAGGTAGCCGCCCTTGCCGCCGATTTTGAAGTCAAATTCGACCTTCCAGTAGTCATCAGGCAGAGGCACTGTGCTCCAGATAAAGCCCCGGCGGGAGGGCAGGTCAGGGGTCAGGCGAATGTTGCCCATGCTGTTTATAATCGTGTCGCCGCCAAAGTCATAGTTGCGCATTTGGAAGCCCTCGTCGATATACGGAGGCTCAAGGGTGAGGCCCCGAAGGTAATGGATGTCGGTTTCAATATAGTCATCAGCCAAAACAGCTGGCATAGACAGCACGGAGAGCGCGCCGAGCGCAAACTTTGCAAGCGAGCCAAACATCCTTGTTGAATCAGCCGATGCGAAAAAAGAAGTGAGGATTGACGAAGAAGAGAAGCTGGTTAAAGCGCGTTCAGTCTCTCGCAGGCTGAGCTTGTAAATGGACATCTTTGCTGCTGCTACTGGATTTTCACATGCAGCCAATAACAGGCTGCCAGATCCACATACCTGGCTTTTGTTTATTTCTTCGCTCTGCACCCGAGAGCGGCTGTTAGAAGCTGCTGGTTGAAAAGTCGGCTGAGATGCCATTCATAAGGTGCTTGGTGGTGATGGCCTCGCCAGGGTTTGGCGGTGCTCCAAGAGCCCTCGCTGGCCTGGCATCTGCAGTGATGGGCCAGAATATGTCGTCTGAGCTGGCGAGATACAGGCGGTTGATGTAGCGGTAAAGAACAAGCTCGCTGCTGTGCTCCACCTCCGTCGCCCTGCCCGAGCCATTCAGACGTAGGCCGCCGCCGAGGTTGAGCAGCCGGATGAATGTGGCTCCGGTCATGTAGGCGTCAAACCCAGCCTCGTGCATATTTCTGGTCATATCCCTTGTGAAGCGCGGGTGGTTGCGGATCAGCGGGTGTGCAGTGCGAGATTCGGATTCCAAGATCGGCGCAATCTCGTCCAAGTTCGACGTGCGGTACTTGGCCTTGATTGCAGGCGTCGACTCGATAATGTACTTTGTGTCAATGAGCACAGGGAGGAACTTGCCAACTGCAGCTTCAAACTCGGCGCGCGTAGCAGGCAGCGGCTTGTAAAACTTTGAGTAGGCATGGAGGATGTCGAGCGGCATGTTGTGGCCGACAACTGGCTTTTTGGCTGCCGACAAAAGGTCAATGACCGCACAAAAGCCCGTTGCCTCCTTGATGCACTTGTTTAGGGTCTCAATCTTCCGGTCCTGTTGCCTTGCAATGGCCTTCTTGGTTGACTTGAATACCTCAATGAACCCAGCGCGGCCAGTCGTGCCCAAGCTATCGTACTCGCTGACCTTTTGGTAGATCAGCTTGCGCTCAAACGAGTTGGACGTAGAGTACTTCATCTGCGTGCTATTAGATCTGACAAATTTCCTCAGCGCAAGCTCAAACTCCTCAACAAACTGCCTGTTCTTCTCGCCGACATCGACCATCGCTTGCCGGCGGTTTTTGATTAGGTCCATCTTCTCTTTCTTGACACGGATCGCTTCTTCCGACCGCAGATAAGGTATGCCCTGGTATATCCACTTGTTGAAGTCAAACGAATTCCTTGCAAGGAAATCAAACGCGGTGTTTTTGCATCCAAAGTGAACCTCGACCGGGACGCCGTTGACATTGGTGCACGGAAACACATTGAAGTTGAATGGCCGTGCCTCGTAGTAGCCATGCTCGACCTGCCCAAAGTCAGGATCCGAGTCAGCGGCGTCGGTCCACGAGAACAGGCAGATGCCCACTTGGGTGACGCCATACGACTCAACGCTCTTTTTGAGCTTCTGGTACCGCTCGTCCTTGGTGTCCAGTCGATTCGGATGGCTCGCCCTGTCCTCATACAGGCCGGTCATCTCCATGTCAATGGCCACAAAGTCGCAGGCTGCTATAGCCTGCTCAAACTCGGCTAGAGCCTGCGGAAAGTTGTCTCGGGTAACATCCATGTCTCTCTCGTCCTCCTTCCTGCGCTTTAAAGGAAGCTAGTAGTACTGCGTTGGTGAGGAAATGAGCGAGTAGTGGCGGGCTGCTTGTGCATTTGCTCTGCTGCTCCTGCCAGCATTTACCTCTCCAAACCTATTTGGTGGCACTGAATTAAGAGTAAGCGTTGTAGGTCAAAGCAAACAACAGAAGCAGCCTGTGATGCAAGCAGCAGCACGCTGCCAAACGGCTTTGGTGGCAAAGACGCGCAAAGCTGTAGCACCCAGGTCGCTCGAGCCACAGCTCGCAGCACAGCGGCTTGCACAGCGGCTCTTGGCGGATTCTGCAGTCCTGCATGCAGCCAGTCAGAGGCGCTGTATATATCTGCACGTGAATCAGATGACAGAGAGCAGGTAAACACGATAATAAGGCGGAAAAAAGTATTTTCGCTCTCTTTTTCCGCTCGCGACTTCGATAAGCCCTTTCCTTTTCCTAGTCACAAAAATTCGGCTCTGCAGCTTCGCGTTCTGACTTTTTCTGCTCCTACTCTCCTGTCTGCTTATCCCAAAAGAGGAAAACAGAGCTGTTTATTATCATTTCCACTGCAGAGGGCTTGATTACAGCAGCAGCATTTCTTGTGAGAGCTTACCACACACTCTTTTATTATTATTATTTTAAAAATGGCTTCTAACCGCGAGGAGCAAGAGCTTCAGCAGCGTGTGTTTGCTGACAAATGCCGTAGGCTCCATGCTCACTTGCTGGGAACAAAGGCTCTCCTCAACGATATTGGGGAGTACAACCGCACAAAGTGGCCTGTCCACTACCCCCTGGCAAGGATGGCCAGAGCCAACGAGACATACAGCAGCAACACAGCAGGCAGCAGCCAGCCATCGAGCTTGCGCCGCTCAAACTCGATGATCTACTCGGACACCTCAACGCTGATGGATGGCGGGCTAGCTCCTACACCCGTCCGCCGCTCGATGACAGCAGAGGATGCACACGGCCTTGGTTCCAGCCGCTCAAACGCAGGCGCGGCAGATGCCTCGGAGAGGCTGCTGGACCCAAACGACCTCAGTGTCCTCAAGCTCGATCTGCGTCTGTCCTACCATGCAGACTCGGATGTCATGGGCTCGTTGGAGGAGTCGAGCATTGCACGGCTCTTTGACGAGAGGCTTTCACAGTGCGAGGTCCATATCGACAAGCTCATTGCCAGGGTCATTGACAAGTCGTCCAAGATCCTGGTTACCGGTGACCTGAATGCCGGAAAGAGCACACTCGTTAACGCCCTCTTGCGCCGCGAGATCCTCCCCTTTGACCAGCAACCGTGCACCATGCTCTTCTGCGAGGTTGTCGATGCCTCGCAGAACGGCGGTGTCGAGGAGATCCATGCTGTGCCGGATATCGAGCGCTACAACCGCCAGGACCCCGCTACCTTTGTCAGGGTCAGCATGAATGAGCTCGAGGATATTGTGATGGAGAACGACGAGCACTACCAGCAGCTCAAGATATACTCGCAGGACAAGCGCAACGACGACGAGAGCCTGCTGCACAACGGCGTCGTCGATGTTGCACTTATTGACTCCCCTGGGCTCAACCGCGACTCGCTCAAGACCACCCAGCTGTTTGCGCGCCAAGAGGAGATTGACGTTGTGGTGTTTGTTGTCAATGCTGAGAACCACTTTACGCTCTCCGGCCAGGACTTCCTGCTCAATGCCGGCAACGAAAAGGCGCACATCTTTATCGTCGTCAACCGCTTTGACGCTATTCGCAGGAAGGACCGTTGCGAGCGCATGATTCTCGACCAAATCCGCGACCTCTCCCCGCTCACCTATGAGGAGCGCCAGGACCTTGTGCACTTTGTCAGCGCACGCGACCTCCTTGCTGCTGACGACAGCAGTGCTGCGCCTGCAGAGTCCTTCTCGCGCATGGAAAAGTGCCTGAGGTCGTTCACACTTGAGCAGAGGTTCAAGTCGAAGCTTGCCCCGGCGCAGCGGTATGCAATGAACGTGCTCTTTGACATCCAGTACCTGGCTGCCGAGAACGTCGCTGCTGCTACCAAGCGCATCCAGGAGATCAATGCGGTCCTGCGCGAGAGCATGCCAAAGTACGAGACCCTGCTGCAGGAGCGCACAGAGTCTTCGAAGCAGGCCGAGGCTATTCTGGATGGCAGCTGCCTGGAGGTGCGCCGCCACACTACTGCCCACTTGACAAACACCACCGTTCATCTTCAGGATGTGTGCGAGAAGGTGGCTTACCCTGGTCTCCTCTCGCTGTGGACCTACGCTGAAAGCGTTCTTCTCACCATGGTGCGCCACCTCGAGCACGAAGTCAAGGAGTGCGACAGGTTCGCCAGCTTCACCATCCAGCAGGCGCACAACGAGCTGTCCCAGCTCGAGGCTCAGCGTCGCTTGCTCGACACTTCAGCCGAGGCCAAACCTGCCGCGGGAGCGCTGGATGCGCCAAAGGGAGGTGACGTGTGGGACGATGGCACTGGCTCGTCAGTTTCTGCCAGCCAGCTCGCGTCGATCGGCAGCATCTCCAATGCACTCGATACTGTCCAGCTCGAGCTCTCGGACTTTGTCGATCTCGACTTTAGCCACAACTGGGGTGCGCTGACCTCCATCTCTGCGTCTGCTTCGCTGACCCTGTTTGCCAGCAAGTCGATGGCCAGCAACATGCTGGCGTTGCTCAGGCTGTCATCCACAATGGGCGCCAGCACTGCTCGCCGCCTGATCGTGGGCACGGCAATGCTCATTGGTGTCGGATCGGTGTTCTATGTGGTGTCCGACATGGACGCCACTGTGCGCCGCAAGCTCTCCACCCGCGTGTCGCTGATGCTCAAGCAGGAAGGGTTTGTTGAGCACCACGCCGAGAGGCTTACTACGGAGACGTCGAGGGCTGTTCGGCCCTTTGTCTGGCACTTGCAGCACACGTTTGGGCGCATGGTGGAGGCCGAGGAGCGCAGGCGTGCGGACCACCTGCGTCGCCGGCACGTGGCCCAGGACTCGCAGATCTACTTTGATGAGCTGCGCGCCAAGGCCCAGGAGCTGGCTAGTGCGGTGCGTGCTGTGAGCACTGACGTTGGCATCTAGGTGCTCCTATTTTCTGGTTCGTGTCTCTTTTATGTCTTGTCCATGTTTAATTCCAGCAGCCCTCTCCGTTCTAGCATTTGGCCGCATCCTCATGCGCATTTTATGTGTATTCTGCGTAGAACCCGGTATCCCATAGAGTGGTTGCTGAGTGTTTGCAGCAAATCGGCGTATAAACGGAGCCACAAACGGGGGAAGCCCAAAAATACGGGTTTTACCCAATGACAGGCTGTTGTTTCTCTCGCCTCTTGCTCTCTTTGGAGGGCACTGGGGCCTGAGGAATGCTGCCTGTCGGTTGTCGAGTAGCTGCTTGCTCCCCCAGACCTGTCTTCAGGATGGTGCGGTGTCGGGGGTTTAGAATGCAGCTTGCTCAGAAAGAGCAACTGAATGGCGGTTATAATCGGTTAAGTCATCTTACATTGGGCTTGGTCGTTCGCTCCCGCTGCACATGAACAATGAGGCTGCAGGCTAAACCAGCAAAAGTCTACTGCTCCAACAAAAGCTCACTGCTTCTCGGTCTCGGGTGTCTTGCCCCCAGACTTCTTGGCGGCCGGATCTTCTGGCTTCTTGGCTGTGAGTCTCAGCTGGTCGTCGTATCCGTGCTTTTGAAGGTCCTTCCATGTCTCCTCGTCGTCGCCGGCGTTGGTTTGCAGGCTGTACAGCTGCAGGAACCCTGCCTTGAGCAGCGCTCCATCTTCCGTGCAATCCAGGTTTTCGCGAATGTCGCTCAGATCGGCTTCCGAAAACTACACTGCCAGCAGAGATCGAAGAATGCAGGCGAACATAAGCAAAGCGCATCTGTGCGTTGTTGGGCACCTAGTGCACGCTCCGTGCTTACCGGCTCACCGTTGGTAAACACCGCGAATGCCTCGAGCTCCTTGTCGTTCAGAGCACCGTCTCCATCCTTGTCATATCGGTCGAATATCTCCTTGAGCGCAGCCTCGCACTCTGGAGTAAACTCCATGTCATCCTGCAGCAGATCAGCCGGCATTGTCGATAAGTGTCGTGTCAGAGCCGCAGCAGCTGTACTTGTAAACAGACCAAGAAGAAGCAACAGGAAAAAATGCGCAAATTATCTCGGAAACCCCCAGAGCCCCAGTGCATCCTCGTATAAAACTTGCAGCATTGTATGGGAGTGGTGCAAACAGCAAAATTTCTAGATCAGGCCCTGGCGCTTGAGATCAAAGTAGGTCTTTTTGTTAAACACGTTGCCCTCGCTATCCTCGTACTCCTCGAACGTGTCAGCGTTCGTAACCACGCTCTTCTTCTCCTTCTGTACCCGGTCCCACAGCACCAGTGCCTCGTCGATCTTGGCCACGCCGTGGAACTGCCGCGTATTGGGGATGCCCAGGCGCCGCATGTTGGTCGCATGGCGGGACTCTTGGAAGTGCTTCTCGTATGCCTTGCGACCACGGTAGGTGGCGTTTCCGCAGATCTCACACACATACTTGACACCCAGTCCGTGGAGCTTGTAGAGCCAGTAGGGAATCGGCTTGCCATCCCACCCCAATGGCAAGTTCAGCGGATTGTAGATCTGCTCCTCCTTGTCGTCCTCCTCTTCAACAACTTCGGGCTCTTCCTCTTCAATCTCCTGGCTCCTCTCCTCCTCAGTCAGCGCCTGCCTGCGCTCAACGTTGGCACGCGTGTCGCGGATCTTGTCAGCCAGCACCTGCGCGTAAGTGCGGATGAGGTGCTCGCCCCACGCCGTATCCCTCTCTTTCGCAGCCCTCTGCTCACTCCCTTGCTTCTGTGCCATCTCGGCAGCCGCCTTGTCTACTCCGCCTTGCTCACTCTCCAGCCGCGCCACAGTCTTTTTGTGCTTTCGGCTGTTGATGTGTGCACTGAACGTCGTGTCCTTCTCAAACTGCCTCTTGCATGCCGCACAAAACAGGTCCTTGGCGCTGGTGTCGTCGTCCGCCGTCGATTCCCACCCGGGCACTGTGCGTTTCTCCCAGTCAGCGCTGAACCGCTCCTCTGCTTCTCTTTTTACCCTGGGCAAATCAAACAGCGGCATTGCTCGGCTGAAATACCCCGCAAAGTACTCTTGCAGGCTATCGAGGTACTCTGCATACTGCTTTTGCGCCTTGTTTTTCTTCGGGTAGTCTTCGAACTTTTGGAACTCGCCCAGGTACTCCAGATAAGTCAGTCTTCTGCTGTCCTTGATATTCAGATAGCGCTCGTACTGCCCGTTTAAGTCGATGTATCGTCCAAACCGCTCCTCGCCCGAGAACATCGCATCCAGCTTCTCCTCGTCCCCCTCATCTACGAACGTCAGCTCCTCGACTTCGTTCTGGTCGTCCAAAATAGGCATAGCGCCTTTCCCCTCACCACTGCCATCCGACTCTATTGCCGCCAACCTAGCTTCTCTGGCCTTTTCCTTCTCATCGGCATCCTCGGGATTGCCCTTGTACTTCAGGTACTCCATCTCCGGTGGGTGCACGGCAGTGTCGGGGTTGCGTCGGTGGAAATCGCGGATGTCACCCAAGCGCGCGTAGAACTCGTTGAGCTTGCCGTTTGAAAGGCCCTCGATCTCGGGTTTGCGCAGACCCGAGGCGTCTTCATCGAGGTCAGATATCAGTTTGGTGCGTGCCCGGATTTGGTCCAGCAGCATGCTTATCTTCTGCTCGCGTATCAGCTTGTACCGGTGCTTTGTGAGGTCTTGGAGCATGAGGTCGACGACGGCTTGCTCAAGCCGCTCGATATCCTCATGTGCCTGCCGCTGCTGCTCGATGATGCCGTCCATACCAAAGTGCCAGTTAGAAGAAAGAGCGATTGTGCAAATGGCGAATGATGAGGGCAGGGAGCCCCGTGGGCTACAGAAAGCACAGGCTATACAAATGCACGCGCAGTGGCTAGCGGTATGGGATGGTGGCTTGATCCCAAAATCATGCAGTGAGCTTAATCAGCACTCATGCCTGGAAATTGCGGGTGCACTGACCTGTGTGCCAAGCCGACAACGTCACTCTCAAGCACATCCGGTAGCAAAGACAGCATGGAAGAACTGCAGGTATCCCTACGTAGATTCTGGCTGTGCATCCTGGCTGGGCATACTGCAGTTAGAGGCTAACTATTCGCATCAACGTCCTGTCTTGTAGAACGCAAAAATGGCTGGCGATACAGAGCGATAGCTTAGAGTGTTTGGAAGCATCGCATCGGAGAGGCAAGTAGATAGATGCCTCTACGCATCATGCCAGCTAGGTAGCCTGCTGTACAGCGACTTCTAATGCGTGACCTTTCTTTGAACGGCTGTAGGAGAGCTCATGGACTATGTCAGCAAATGTAAGCCACCTTTCATGTTCATCAAGCGCCTGCGTATTGTGCCGCTAGTCCACTGTACCTCATATTGATATGACAGCGACGCTCAGTCCGTATTCTGGTTTAATGTAGTTGAAGAGTGTCTTGATGCGATGTACGCGCTGATGGATCGCAATGAGCCCAAGAAGGTATGGCGGCCTGCATTCTATCTCAGAACACACAAAATGCTATATTGTGGCTCTAACAGCACCCGCATCCCCCTATCTCCCCTGGGTTTGGCAATTCTATAGCCGAGCGACGAACAAGCAGACAACCTGAGAACCAGCGTGGAAAGCTTTGAAAAGGAACTGCAGCTAAAGGTACGCAGCGAGCCCAAAACACCGCCCTACGCAAACCTAGATGGCTTTGTCAGAGCCCGAATCGCTAACTTCAATGTCGCACAGCTCTCAGTTCTGCTCTTTACTCTTTATAGCACCACTTGGCAGCGTTGCTGGCTACCGAGTCGCCAGTCGCTTCGCAGGCAGAGATGAATGTGTCTATTTGGCGAATGCAGCCATATGTGTACAGCCTGGTCCAGGATTCAGCTAACCGCTAAACACCGAACCGAAAAATCGACTGCATTGCTGCAGTTCAAGCTGCCCACATTCAATGCTACCAACACAAAAAGCAGCAGGCCGCACAAGCCGCCTAGTTTCCTTTGTTGGTCGCAAGCAAGCAAGTAGCTTTGTCCGCGTGACCGATTCGCTCTGGCCGAGATATGACAACCCCTTTCCCACGCTTCGGGAGCAGCCGAAGAGATGGGAAATGGCACGGCTCCCAGCAGCGGCTTCCATCTCCATGACTTTCTCTTCCTCGTCTTTCGCATACAAGTTCCGCCAATACATACTCCTCCAAGCACCAGCCGCGCTTTCTTACTCATTGCCAACCATGATGTCCAGCCTACGTGCACCTCTTTCAAAGCACCACGCCCGCCTGCCAGCCCACATCCGCAAGCTGATGGTGGCTGGGAGCACTGTGCCTCGTGTCGCCAGCTATTCCTCGACCACGGGCAGCCATGAGGGCACAATCGGGTTTATTGGGCTCGGGCAGATGGGCTACAACATGGCCAAGCACCTGTACTCCAAGAGCCAAGCTCCATTCGTTGTATTCGACATGAACAGCAGCGTCGTATCGCAGTTCAAGGACGAGAACTCGTCAGGCACGACCAGCTCTGCACAAGCCCCCATTACGGCCGCGTCGTCTCCGGCAGATGTTGCACGGCAGGCATCGGTGATCGTCACTGTGCTGCCCGAATCGGCTCACGTCAAGGACGTGTACCTTGGCTCGGAGGGCATCATCAGGGGGATACGTCCCAATGCCCTGTGCATCGACTCGAGTACCATCGACACGTCGGTATCAATCGACGTCTCGCAGCAAGTCATCGGCGCTGGAGCCCGCGCCGTGGATGCGCCCATCTCTGGCGGAATCATGGGTGCAAAAGCCGGCACACTAACCTTCATGGTTGGTAGCCAGAACGCTGATGATTACGAAAAAGCCAAGGTGCACTTGCAGCAGATGGGCAAGAACGTCGTCCACTGCGGCGACTTGGGTGCCGGCCAGGCAGCCAAGATCTGCAACAACCTGCTGCTGGCCATCAGCATGGTGGGCACGGCCGAGGCGATGAACCTGGGCATCCGGCTTGGCCTTGATCCGCGGGTTCTGGCCTCCATCATCAACACATCGTCAGGCAGGTGCTGGTCGTCGGATACGGCTAACCCGGTGCCCAATGTCATCGAGTCTGCGCCCAGCACTAATGGCTACAACGGCGGATTCAAGTCGAGGCTCATGCTCAAGGATCTGGGCCTCGTTTCGAATGCCGCTAAGGAGTCCAGGACCCCGCTTATGCTCGGTGCGCTGGCTGAAAACATCTACAGGCACATTTCGAACCAGGGCGAGATGGCTGACAAGGATTTCAGTGTTGTTTACGAGTGGCTGGCTGGCAGGAATTAAAAGCGGATTTCTGGTTTTTTTTTTGTGCGCAGTCGGCTTTTCTGTATCATCGCATAAACTGCTACTGAAGCACAGGACCAAATAAACAGTCTTTTTCTCTTTCCCTCTCTTGCGCAGCTCAGAAGCAAGGAATATGTTTACTTTATAGGCCTACCCCGATTACTCGTAGTGGAAGCAGCAGGGAGAAATGCGGAAATTCATTGCATTGTACACGCACCAGAAGCAGAAGAAGGTCAAGGCCTGGCAAGAAGGTAGCAAAGCACACAGCCTCCATGCTGGCAGCACACACAAACAGTCGCCACAGGCAATATGGCTGCTAACACATGTAGTTTTGCTTCTCGTTAGGGTTTGCGCATTATAACAGCGATGGCAACGAGATAGTCTTGTTCGACGCCAGCCACGACCGGATATCGAGCTACCGCCTCCGCGCAAAGGAGTCGATCGAGCTATCAAGCGAGTATGATGTTGGGCGGTATCTGCTGACACTAGAAGAGGAGCAAGGTGGTGAGCAAGGAGAGCAGCCGAGCGGGCCGGGCAAAGCCCTGGACATGCCGTCAGCCAACCTACTCAGTCCCTCAGGCAACACACGGCGTGTGCGGAAGCTACCCAGTCTTATAAAACCGATGCGAGCCAGACAGAGTGCTATGCAGGCACAGCTCGCAAAGGGTGCCGCTGAATCAGCATCATCTCAGCGCACACTTACCACGGACTCGCAGCAAAGCACAGCAGCTTCTGCCGACCCCAAGGACGATTCAATCGAGTATTCAGTGCTGTTCACCACGCAAAAGACCAAAAAGGTCAAGGCGTGGACTGAGGGAACGCTAACATTCTACCCGGGCAACCATCGCGTCGTGCTGAAGGACGAAGACGGGGCCACGATGACCAGCTCGCTTTTCCCAAAGTCAAAAGCCATTGAGGCTGGCGGCGAGGTAGACCATGGCCAATACCTGATCCAGATCGAATCGATCAGGGGGCAAGAAAGCACTGCATCTGCAAGTTCAGCACCAGTAGGACTAGAGCTACAAGGCTCCTTGAAGCGGCGCCACAATGCACTGGAGCGTGCACCTACACGGCGTGCCGCAGGATCCGGGTTAGCCAAAAACGGACTGCAGCGAGTGAGGCTGCACAAGAGGCAGTCGAGCGACGAAGTAGCCGAGGCCCCGTCAGCAGCGGGCCCCCACAGCACCGCAGCATCATCCACTGCAGCGCAGCGGCCACCCAAGTTAGCAAGGGGCAGCTCGCTTCAGAGCAGCAGAACTGCAAATCTCCCTTTGGCGACGTCGACGCTGACTAGGGTGCCATTCACCCCACCGGCGTCGCAGACACCAAAGTACCTACATTTCCCTCGACGCAGCGAGCTGCTCCAACATGTTGGAGTCTCAAAGGGCTACAACTTTGGGCCATCGCGGCAGCTCACCGCATCCATCACCTACCAGAGATGGGACGATTATCAGCGCCAGTTCTCTGCGCTTTTGCAGGAGAACCTGATGGCCGAGCTCTCCAGCCTTGCGATACGGTATTTCTTCATGGCACGAGAGAAGTACGATAGTAATGCCCAAAGAGCGCAGGCTAGCGCTCAAGGAGGCTCCAGCGGCGGGAGACGTGGCAGGATGCTGGCTGGACGCACGGCTAGCATTGCTCAGGTGTGCAAGAGCGTCGGTGTGCTGTTCTTCAATGAGTGCACGATCAGACAGCCATTCATGGAAGGCATGGCGTTCAGGGCGCAGCTGAGTAAAGGGTCTGTTCAGTTCTCAAAGGGGGATTCGGTTGTGCTGGAACTTAGCCGCAGAGAAAGCTATGCTGGCTATGCAAAGGACGACACCTGGGCGGTGTCCACCAGCGAGGACTTTCCGACAGAGTCGACGTTCCTCGCCCGCAGCGTGTTCTTTGGTCCTTCAAAGAGCAACACACTGGAGCTGATGCTTGTAGGCGAAGAGGATGCCAAAGCAGCAGCCAGAATATTCAACGGCAGCAGCGAGGAGCACGGCAAAACAAGAAGGGGAGCTCAACAAACAAGGTCTACGCCGACTGTCGTTGCTGTAAGGTGCCTGGATTCAGCGTCGGATTGGACGATGATGGACACTGTCGAGGAGCACTTGCGCCCCGACACACTTCCCTGCTTGCCACACCTGCTGGGAATCGCAGATGAGCCAATCCCACAGGTGGCGCCAGAGGTTGATGTGCAGGCAACGGTAGCGAAGATAGAGCAGATATTGGGCGATAAGCGCAGGGAGCTGAGCCTGAACAGCGACCAGTTCGAGATTCTCCGCCAGGTGGTCATGTCTGCTGTCTCGATCTACCTGCCAGTCGAAGGCTCGTCGCCAATAACCATCGTGCATGGCCCCTTTGGCACTGGAAAGAGCTTTCTCGTCAGCGCTATCGTCATTTGCCTGGATCAGATAGCCTATGAGTTTCCTGAGATATTTGGCGGCACGGGTGATGGCGGCAGCTCTCTGTCAGCTAGCAGCCTTTCCGGAGACTGGCTAGGCGATGGGCCCGCCGATGTCTTGCATACAGACAATGCTGAAGCAGCTTCAGCGGAGGTCAGGCAGCCGCGGCTTCGTGCTCTTGTCTCGTCGATGACAAATTTTGCGGTGGACAATATGCTCAGGGCGCTGCTGAAGCAGGGCTACGACCAGTTTCTGCGCATCGGCAACCTCAAGCGCATCTCAAAGGAGATACTGCCCTACGTGTGTCGCTCATCATCCAGCGCCACCGAAGATATCAAGGAGCTCGAGGCCATGCTTGCGGAAACGATGGACGAAAAGGAGCAAGAGGCCATTGAGGTTGCCATGCAGCGGCTCCGGCAGCAGCGCATAAAGGACGCTATAGACGCTGCGTTCGTCGTTGGCGCTACATGTCTGTCGTCAGCTACAGCAGCACTGCGTAGCACAAGATTCCCTGTAGTGATTCTCGATGAGGCGTGCCAGATTGTCGAGCCAATGGCGCTGATTGCGCTGGCCAGCGCTGGATGCCGCAGGCTGGTGCTTGTTGGAGATCCGCTGCAGCTGCCGCCGACACTGACCACGAGAGCGGCCAAAGCAGCGGAAGGAAAGGGTCTGGATCGCGCGTTGTTCGATAGACTGGTGCAGATGGGCCACAAGCCGCGCTTTCTGTCCACGCAGTACCGCTGCCACCCACGGATCGGCTCCTTATGCAACCAGCTCTTCTACCAAGGCAGGCTGCAGCATGGAATAGCGCCTGAGGACCGCCTGCCGCTGTTCCCAGATGTTCCTCCGCTGGCATTTCTGGATACGGCGGGGCAGGAGAAGCAGAGCGGCAAGTCACAGTCGTTCTTCAACAAGGGCGAGATGGACATGGCCGTGCAGCTGGTGAGGCGGATGCTGATGGGCGGCATTGATGCCGAGTCAATTGGTGTCATCGCGCTGTACAAGACGCAGGCTGACATGTTGAGGGAGCAGCTGGCCAGCGTGCTCGGTCAGAGAAACAGCGTGCAGGTCAGCACCGTTGATGCGTACCAGGGGTCGGAGCGCGAGGTCATTGTTATTTCGTGCGTGCGGACGGAGAAGATCGGGTTCATTGCAAACCCAAACAGAATTAATGTTGCGCTCTCGCATGCGCGTAGGCACTGCTTGATCCTGGGGGCACGCAGGCTGCTCGAGTCAAGCCCAATGTGGAAGAGGATCCTGGAGTACTGCCGGGTGGATTCGGAGGGATTCATGTCTGCACAGGCGTTCCTGAACAAGCTTACTGCAGCTGTCATGGACCACCGTGGTGGCGACAGTGGCGGAGGCGACTTTGTCGTTGCCGCTGGCAGCAACTGCCAGCAGCCTTCTGCCATTGAGGAGGACGTGCTGCAGGAGAGTGTCCCGGAAGACGCACTCCCTGACGCCGAGGCGGATTCTCGAAGCGAAGCAGGAGACGAGGGCGCAGAGCACGACGAGGAAGGGCGGCAAGAGGAACATGAGTCTTGCGACCTCGATGAATATAACGACGAATCGGTGGTCGGGGGGCTTCTCTCGCAGCAGTGGCCGATCCCCGATCTGGGCGATGAGTCCCAAGAGGAGGACATCCTTGACTGCCTGGATGTGGACCTGGATGAGATGTAGCCAGGGTCGGCCGCGTGGCTGCAGCAGCACCGCAAAGGCTCTGTGTGTTTAAAGTGCGTTGTGTTTGCGACTATAAAAAAGCTATAACGAAAAAGGAGAAAAAAGAAAAGGAGGGCTACTACTATAAAAATCTGGTAGGCGCGAGGGACAGAAAAGGGGCTCTCGCATGGATGTAGAAGGAGAGGTGTGGAATTAAGGCCTCGGCCATGTTGCGGCTGCCTTGTTACAGTTACTAGGCGTGGAAGTTCTTCATGATGAGCTCGCGGGCTTGCGGGTCGAGCATGGTCATGCTGGCCTCCCAGTTGTCGCCAGCCAGCTGCTTGAGGCCCGCAAAGGTCTGGATGAACATATCCATGAGCTGGGCATCGGGGGTCTGCCAGCCGACGGCGGCCTGGCAGAACAGCAAGAAGGCCTTGGCGATGCCCTGTGGGTTGTTTCCAATCATGGTCATCATGCCCTGGAACGCGGATGACTTCTCCTCGTTGTCCCTGACGTTGGTGAGCACGGCACACCAGCGCTCGGCAAAGACCTCGAGGTTGGGCGCCACGGTTGACGGGCACACAAGGCCCAGGCGGCCGATGGTAATGGCTGCGTTCTCAGCCAGCGTCACGGGCGTGTTCTCGTTGTTGAGCAGGGGAACGAGGCGCTCCAGCAGGGGGTTGACGTAGCTCTTCATGTGCTCCTCGCCCGCCTTCAGCGCGATCTCGCCGACGGACCATGCGGCGTTGTTGCACACGTTGATGTGCGAGAAGTTGCGGTCGACCTGCGGGATCAGCTGCTGCATAATGGCGTCGAGCTGGGGCAGCAGAAGGGGGAAGCTGTGCATGGCCAGGTCGCCAAGCAGAGCAAACGCCGATTGCCGCACGTCGGTGACCGGGTCCATCATGCACATGCCGACGAGCTGGAGGACCACGCCGTTGTGCTCGGCAACCAGGGCCTGCGCATCATCGCCGAGGGCCTGGATAATGGCGCTGATGAGATCGAGGGCGACGATGACCAGATCCTTGTCGGGGGCCTCGATGGTGGGGTCCTGCGACGCCTGCTGCGAGAGCTGCAGGGCCTCGCCGACAATCTGCACGCAGCGCTCGTAGACGGGCTGCGCGAAGGGCTTGAAGCCGGTGCCCAGGGACAGCGCAATGGCCGACAGGCACTCGAACAGAGGGAACATGTGCTGGTCCTCGGTCTGCACGTTCTCCCACCGCTCAAGCAGCTGGGGCATGAGCATCTGGATGTACTGCGGCTGGTTCAGCTCCGAGCCAACGGCCTCGGCAAGGGTCCCGACCGCGTCGTAGAGGATGATCAGGTTCTTCCTCTGGTACTGCGTGAACGCGCGCATCAGGGCCTCAAGAACGGGCTGGATGTAGGGAACCATGAACTGCGCAGCATCCTCCTCAACCGTGGCAAAGGCGCTGCAGGCAGCCTCCTGCACGCGCTTGTTCTTGTCCATCATGGTCTCCAGCAGACCAGCCAGCAGGGGCTCGAAGTACACCTTGAGCGTGTTGGGCTCGGTGCCATAGACAGCCCACTTGCCGTAGCGGCTGGCCGACCAGCAGGAGATCGACCTGACCAGGGCCTTCTCGTGCTTGAACCACTGGATGAGGTAGGGGATGAGGCTGGGCAGGTGCGGCTCCATGCCGTTCATGCAGCCCTCGGCAATGGCGCCCAGGGCCAGGATGCCGGCCTCCTTGACACGCCAGTCGTCGCTGGCAAGCTCCTCGCGCAAGACAGGAAGGACAAACTCGAGGATTCGGTCGCCAAACACGGTCGACATGACGTCGAGGCTGGCTGCCGAGCACTTGCGCAGATTCCATTCGGCGTAGACATCGTCGTCATCATCGCTGTCGTAGTCGTCGTCGTCGTCGTCATTCTCGTCGCTATCTCCGTCGTCGTTGGACGAGGCGCCGGCTCCCTCTGTCTGGTGGTCGTGGGTGCGCGCGCGGTGGTGGCGGGGCTTGATGTCCTGCTCAGAGTCGGGAACGACCGCGTCGTCGTCGTCGTTGTCGAGCATCAGCAGGTCCTCCTCGGAGTAGACCATGCCGCGCATCAGCGTGGGGATGACCTTGTTGAGGAAGGGTTCCAGGCTGCCGACAAGCTCCTCCTGCTCGCAGAAGCTGAGCCAGAACTCGCAGGCCTCCATGGCGATCTCCTGGTTGCTGTTCTGCGTGGTGTGGAGCATGTAGTTGACCACGTTCTCGAGCTCCGGCACAAGCTTGTCGGGCCTCGACTCCAGCAGGGCAACGACGGCCTTGCACACGCTCTTCAGGACCTCGGCGTTGTCGTCGTTGGCGCGCTTGAAGAGCTCGACGACAAACGTGTCCATCAGCGGCTGCATGCACTCGGACCGCTGGCCGACAAACAAGGTGGTGGTCGAGATCGCGTACTCGCGCAGAATCGGCGACTCGGAGCTGAAGAACGCCAGGAACTTGGGCAGCATGACATTCAGCGGGCGGGTGCCATCCTCGAAGGGCTCCTCGAGTTCGTGGCCGCACTCCTCGCAGATCTTCCGCAGGATATCCCAGGCGCCCTCGACCAGCGGGTACTCGGCGGAGTCCAGCAGCTGCATGAGTCGCGGGAGAATTTCGGGCCAGTTTTTGATCTTGCCCAGAGCAACAACCGTCGCAATCACCGTGCCCAGCGTGTGGCGTACCAGAGTGTCCGGGTCGCCAATGGCGTCGATCGACTTGCGCTTCACGTAGTCGAGGACGTGTGGCGAGATGTTGTCAAAGTCCTGCCGCACGTTGTTCTTCAGGAGCAGGCCAGCCACTGCACGCACCGGCCCATTCTCCTCCTTCATGCTGATCAGCACGAACAGCAGGTAGTTGATAAAGTCTGGAACCCGCCTGAGCTCATCAAGCCGCTACATTGTGGAATGCATGTGCATGGAGAGGCTGCGCAAGCAGCAGCGAGGTAGTGTGCCGGGTTCAGTACATGCTGGTAGCGCTTGGCAGGGAAGGAGGTGGGCGAGGAGACAGCGCTGAGGATGCATGCCACAGAGTGCCAGCCGCGGAATAGTCTGGGCTGCAGGCCAAGCCAAGGCTGTTCTGCAGTCCCAATTTTTCCACCAGCTCAGGCACCACACAGCGCTTCATAGTTTAAACCCCCCTGCATTCGGTCACAGCAAAAATGCAGCCGACAATTAATGCCATGAGCTGAATGGCGACTACATACCTGGTTGTTCTGCTGCTGGACCTGGTTATCAGCCGACTGTGTGCTGTTCAGAAGCTGAATGAGCTGTTTAAGGCTCTCGGGCTCGGGCTGCCAATCCATTATGCTATTTTGATTCCTGCTTTCCTTGCTTCTCCAAGCTGAAAGCAATGCGGGTGGCGTGGGTTGCAGTAGTGTGTGGATGGAGGAACGGGAATCAAGGCAAACAAGAAAAAGAATAAGGAAAAAAGAAGCCTTCAAGTGTGAATCGCAAGCAGAGGCATGAAATTCTGTGTGCGAAATTCAACCGCCGTAAAAGCATCCTTCTGGCCACTTCTGCAAGAGCCCCTTGGGCGAGGGGCGTAAGCATCGAAGGCGCTGGTTCTGCACTCGGTGCAAATTTTTTTGTTTTCCTGTTTTTGCAAGAGGCAAAGTGCACATACGACAGGCGCCATTGATTGGGCAGATCCTCACTTGCTTGCTGCTATTGGCCAGCGGTGCACGTGGCCAGCGGCGCAGCGCTCCTGGACGCAGGCGGCGCCTATTTGAGCGGCACGAATGTCGCTGGACCGTCGGGCGCACTGGTTCCAACGCCGTTGAGCGGGTGGCAGTACACCTGCTTGGGCCCCGGCTCGAACCTGATCTGCTGCGGCTGCCTGTCGTTGAATGGTGCATCGCGTGGGAAGTTGTGCGGCTCGCGCAGCTGGTCGCGCGTTTTGATGTCGTAAGCGACCTTGACTCTGGGCACAACCACGGCTCGCCTGTACCCGCTCGTCCACAGGTCGTTGCACAGCAGCGAGCACTCTGATGCCGAGCATTCGCCCGGGGCGCTGCGTCTAAACCTCGTTGCGTTGTGGCCACGGAACACCTGCGCGTCAATGACTGCCACCCCGTTCCAGCAGCACTGCACCTGAAACGGCCAGTTGCGTAGCTGGCCCAGCAGCGCGCCAATGTCGTCGGCAATGTTCTGCGGCTGGCCCTTGAATGCCCGGCCGAGGATGTCGCGCGATACCCATGTGTCGTAGAACGCCAGGATTCCGTGCTTGGACTCGAAGTCCTCGGCGCACGTAAGGTGAGCGCTGTTCAGCTGTGACTGGTATACCAGCTCCATCAGATCAGTCAGGCAAAAGAACACGTCGTTGAGAAACACCACCTTGTCAAACCTCGTGCCCAGCCCAGCGAGTGGCTCCAGGGCGCGGTTGCGGATCTCCGCCATGTACTCGATCCGGTGGTATAGCGCTGGCCGCGGCTTCTCGTCGGCAACGATCCGATGAGGAATGCCCAAAATGCGCAGTGCTCTCTTAAACTCGCGCAGAATCTCCTTTGTTCTATCTGTCGAGCCGTTCTCGTATATCGACAGGAACACTCGCTTGGAGCCCAGCATGTCAGCGAATGCCAGCAGCTGCGTCGCCATATTGGGCAGCACGCGCTCGTTGTTGAACAGGTTCACTGCCACATAGATGCGCAGATCCCGGCTAAGGAGCTGGCGCCGACCCGCGGTAGCGCGTTGAGCAGTGGGCTTCGTTATGTTTGCATATCTCTGCTCAGCAGAGGTTACGAAATCGCGGCTGAAGTTGTCCTGAGCGCAGTACGAGTGGAGATCCTCGTTGTTGATGTCTTGGTGGACCTCTTGCAAGTATCTACCAAGGCCTCTGCGTGCACGTCGCTGCTCCCTGCCTTCTGGCAGCGGTATAGACGAACCTAAGTCAGCGAGGATCCACGGCCGCTGACTATGAGACAGCCCAGCTCTCAGCTTGGCCAGTGTGCCTGCTATGCGATTGATGCATATACTGGCGATGTTGAGCGATGCTAGCCCAGCTAGCACTAAGACAGCCAGCATGCGAATGCGGTCGGTGAAGGGCATGCTATCGTGTGGGCTTGGTAATGTACAGGATAAAGTGCGTAGAGTGATGCAGCGGTAGGCGAAGTGAGGGAGAGGGTGGAGAAGAGGCGTGTGGCGGTCCATGGAAATGCGGCTGCGAAAATAAATAGCAAACGAGGATACTATTTGTGTGACGGAGAGCCGTGTCAGATGGATAAAAATACATGTGTCGTTGCTGTTGTTGGGCTACAGATCGCATGTCCAGCTACAACAGCCACATTGTGCTCCCTAGGCCTCTAGCGATCTCATGCAGAGCTGGGGCCGCCAGAACTGAGTCTACTCTTGCGCTTGTCCTCTGCCACCACACATCTGCCATGTCGCTGGCTCAAAATGTCGGCTGGGCACTGGGCGAATAAGAGACTCCACACGTGGCATGCTGATTCATCGACGGAAATCAGCCCCAGATCAAGCCATTTTTCTCTCCTTGTCGCCAGCTTCTTGTGCTCTTGCATTTCGGCTCCACTTCCAATTCAACGTCCACTTATTATTGTTATTGCATCCCTTCCACAAGCAGCAGGAAGTAGCCGGCACCTAGAAGCGAGGATGGCATTCAAGCGTAAACACCAGCCAAATGCACAGCTCCCTGCGGCGCTGGCCAGCAGGATCTCCGGCGAAGGAGCAGACGCCGCGGGCGAGGACGACGGCCGGTTTAGCAAGCGCTACAAGAACACCATCAGATCGCGCAAGCAGGCCCGCAAGCAGGCGCGGGTGGAGAAGAAGCAGCGTAAAAACACCTCTTACAAACAGGCGCACGGATTCGCTGCACCCGAGAAGACCACCAAGAGCAAGGGCAGCAACAAACAAGCAACTGCAGCCGCAGCCGCAGCTACAGCCAAGGCAGCGACTGGCCGCCGAGAGAAAAACGAAACCACAGCGGCAACCAAAAGCAGCAGTACTGCCGCAGCAAAAAAGGTGGGCAGCGCTAGCGACGATCGAGCGAGGCTGATGAAGTTTGCCAAGCGCAACCAGGGCATGTACCAGCTGCTCAGGGATTCGAACTTGATCGAGAATGTCGATAAGGAGGCTGGAATCAAAAGCAAGGTGGATCAAGCGGAGGAAATAGAGGATCGGGAGCTGCGTAGACTTGAGAGAAACCTGGGAATCAAGAGCAGCGGAAAGCTTGCCGGCGCATTCTTTGATGAAGGGCTGGGTGACCTCCTGGAAGGGATTAGCTACGGATCCAAGGATATCCGGAAGGATGGCAAGGAGCCGAAAAAGATGGAAAAAAGCGTGTCGTTCTCTGCTGATGACCGGGACGATGGCCGGGACGATGGCAGTGAGGTTAGCGAAGGCGAAAGCAGCGAGGGTAGCCAAGGCGACGATGCGGAAGAGAGCGATGAAGATGCTGTCGGCGAGGACGACGCCGAGGGCTCTGAGGACGACATGTTTGGTCTCAACGACTTTGGACCTGAGGATGAGGATTCGGACTCTGAGGACAGCGACATTGCAGCAATGTACAAAAGCCAGGGCATCGACGTTGACAGCGATGGCATCTCTGGGAGTGACGTTGCGGAACAGTCTGATGAGCTGGATTCGGACGACGGCGAAAACACCGCATCCGAAGATAACGCCTCCTCAGATGCAAGCGAGGAGCAGGGCGAAGATGAGTCCAGCAGCGAGGACGATGGCGACGGGGAAACTGCGCCTACAAGCCCTGAGCCAAAGCAAGCACCCGCACCCGCGGCACCGGCGGTGCCTAGCGTTGGTCGGTACATCCCACCAAGCCTCCGCAAGAAGCAATCGGAGGACGACGAGCGCCTTGCAGCAATCCGCAAAGTGCTCCAGGGACAGCTGAATCGGCTGAGCGAGACAAACATTGAGGCAATCATCACCCAGGTCGAGGCACAGTACCAGAAGTACCCGCGCCACCACGTCACCGAAGTGCTCAGCAGCCTCATCCTTCAGTCGATCAAATCGCGCATCCACATGCTCGACACATTCCTGTACGTCAATGCCGCACTGGTTGGTGCAATCTACCGCACGGCTGGACTAGAGCCCGTAGCGCACCTCGTGCAAAAGCTGATGGAGGAGTTTGAGAAGTACTTTGAGCTTGGACTAGCTGCATTCAAGGCTGGTGAGGACAAGGGCGCGTCGGAGAATGGCGAGCTGTCTGCGGGCAAGGAGTGCCAGAACTTGTCGGTGTTTGTTGCCGAGCTGTACAACTTCCAGGTGATCTCCTGCCAGCTTGTGTACGACGTCATCCGCATGTGCACCAGGGACATCAACGAGTTCACTGCCGAGCTGCTGCTCAAGATCATCCGCATCTCTGGCGTGCAGCTGCGCAAGGACGATCCGCTTGCGCTGAAGGAGATTGTGAACCAAGTGAATGAGACTGTGGGCAAGGCGGGCGCCAAAAAATTCTCTGTCAGGTGCCAGTTTATGGTTGAGAGCCTGACGCACTTGAAGGACAACCGCATGCGCAACACAATGTCGCAGAACGCAGAGAATGTGGCCAAGCTGAAGAAGTTCCTGGGCAACATGGACAAGCGCCGCTCGGTCATGACCACTGAGCCCATCAACATCGGACTGGAGGATATCCACGACATCGAGACCAAGGGCAAGTGGTGGCTGGTCGGCTCATCGTGGGTGGGCAACCAGGCAGGCGCGGACGAAGACAGCGGCTCGTCGGCATCGGCTAGACAGGCGATCCGCAAAATGCAGGAAGCCTCGGGCAGCACTGAGATGGACCGTTTGCTAAAGCTCGCAAAGGAGCAGCACATGAACACGGACGTTCGCCGTAGCATCTTTGTCACGCTGCTGAGCAGCGACGACTACGCCGACGCCTTTGAGCGGCTGATGAAGCTCGACTTGAAGAAAACGCAGATCCGCGAGGTCATCCGCGTCTTGCTTCATTGCTGTGGCCAGGAAAAGGCATACAACCCTTACTACACGCTAGTCGCTTACAAGCTGTGCAGCTACCACAACAGCTACAGACTGACGCTGCAGTATGCGCTGTGGGACTTTTTGCGCGAGATGGGCGAGACCGATGTCGGCGGGCTGGGCAGAATCAACAGCGAGGAGGATCACGAGGCAGCCAACGTTCCCTTGCGTCGCATGGTCAATGTGGCAAAGCTGTATGGATGGCTCATTGACAAGCAGGCGCTTTCGCTGCTGGTCCTCAAGACCGTGACCTTCGCCAAGGTTGGGCGACAAGCCAGAGTGTTCTTCCAGGTCATGTTCTCGACAATCTTCTTGCAGCACAAGAAGCAGTCTGAGGCCGATGTGCAGTCCCTCCACGAGACGTTCAGCAAGGCCACGGCCAACCCAACGATGTGCCACGGCATCTTGTTCTTCTTCCACCATTTCGTCAAGGACTGCGAGCTGGTCAAGGAGGATGAGAGGCCGCTGATGAAGTGGGGGTGCAAGCTAGCCAAGCAGGTGTTCCGCAGCTCTACGGAGAACGAGCTCTACGAGGACTAGAAACAAGACGACGGTTCTATTGCGTTTTTACAAATGAATACACCCGCTTCTATAATGCCATATCGAAAAGCAGCCGCTTCTACCAAGCAGCGCAAGTAGCACACAGATGCAAGGCCTACTGGAAACTCTACTGGGCGCTGCTGGTATGGATGAGCCTGCCGCCGACATAGACGCGCGCAATGTTGCGATCGTCGGCAAGGAACACAAACTGCTCAAGGCGCAGCTTCCAAGCCTCGGCGGGATCATCGGCACTCTCCACGGCAGGTGTGGATTGGACCGAGGGGACAGGCGAGTTTGCAGCGCTGAGATCGACAACCAAGGCATCGAACAGCTTCTTGCTGTCCAGGCTGCCCACATGCTCCTCCATGCCCATCACACGGGCACCGCCCTGGGTCGCCAAGAACACAGCCTCGGCAGCCTCCAGCGGAACACCGTCTCTGCCCTCCATCTTATCGCCCCTGTCTCTCTTGAAGCTAATAAGTGCGCGATTCGCAGCCGCCGCCATCCGCATAGCATCCAGCATCGATGGGGTGTATCCGCCGCTAACGTCAGTGCCAAGGCCGACTGGGATTCCCTCGGCAACGAACCGACGCACATCCGCAACACCACTGCCCAAGGTAAAGTTGGAGTTTGGGCAGTGGCTGACACCGACACCGGTCTGGCGCATCAGTGCGATTTCACCGTCCGTCATGTGCACGCAGTGGGCCATGATCGTGCGGTCGCCGAACAGGCCAAACTTGTTGTAGATCTCGGCGTAGCTGGAGCATTCGGGGAAGCACGACTTGGCAAACTCGATCTCCGCCGGGTTCTCGCACAAGTGCGACTGGATTGGCAGGCTGTACTGCCTTGCCAGGTCACCCAGCCCTTGCAAGCACTCGCGGGAGCACGACGGCGCGAACCGAGGTGTGATGATGGGTGTCACAAGCCTGCTGCTCTGGTCCGCCTCTTGGCCGCCCAAAACATGCTTGACAAACTGCTCGGTCGCCTGCAGGCTCTCCTCAGTCGACTCCGAGTAGTAGTCGGGGGAATTGGCGTCCATGCACACTTTTCCTACGTACGCACGCTGTCCTATGTTGCGGATTGTCTCGGCAAGGATCTTGTTTGCCTCCACGTGGATGGTTCCGTAGTATGCAGCGAAGGTGACGCCGTTGCGGACCACGCGGCTGACGACGTCCTTGTAGAATTCTCGCGCCTTTACGGGGTCCCTGAACTCGCTTTCGTGCCTGAACGTGTACTTGTTCAGCCAGTCCATCAGAGGCAGATCGTGTCCGATACCGAGGAACGTGAATTGCGGCGCATGTGTGTGCGTGTCGATGAACCCTGGCATAAGGAACTGGTCGGCGGATAGACGGACCACCTCGACCGCATTGTCGTGGACAGCCCTTCCTGTCCAAGAGCGGACTAGATCGGCAGGCGACAACGCGGTATTCTCTGCAACGCCGATAATACGCCCCGTGGTGCTATCAACCCCCAGCGCACCCCTGGCACGGATACGCAAGCTGTCGATAGCGGGGGTATCGATGATGCAGCCATAGAACACAGTGTAGGTGACCAAGGGGTCTGCGGTTTGGGCGCTGTTTGCTGGAGCCATTGTGTTTGTTCTTAGAGATAGTAAATTAGCCGGGCTCTTACAATAGCGATGGGGAAATAGAGAATGGAGTGGGGGGAAAGCGTGCAAGTGCCAAGAGCAAGGGAGAAAGAAGGGAGCTGTCAGGATATTTCAGCTAAAGCGAAGCCAAAAAGGGGTTTGGGGAGAGGGCGCTGCTCTGGCGCTCTTTTTATATGCAGTGTGCCATTGTCAAAAGGCGACATGGCAGTAGGCACAAAGTGACGCCATAAACAGAAACAGAAACCCAGAAACCCAAAGAACAAGCGTGCCTTCGGGAAAGGGGTGGAAGAGCACTAATCGCTTTTTGGCCATGCGAGCGAGCGAGCAATGAGCAGACCGGATTGGCGCATCCGCTGCAAGTACCCTTTGGCGCGTAAAAAAATTCTCCGGCAGCTTGGTGCTCGTTAGTCTTTTCCTGGTTGGCTTTCGCGGAGCCGTGACAAATGCATGGCGACTGAACGCTGGCAGAGGGGCGGAGAAAAGCCGTTTTGACAATCGATCGCTTTGCCAGAAGCACCTTAATTTCGCTCAGCTAGTGGGCAGGCGCTCAGCTGCATGTGCCCAAGCGACCCCGCTGATGCCAGCCGTGCAGGCGGGTGTGTGCGCAACACGGCATTCGCTCTATGCTCCCGTTCTGGACACATACATGCGCTGATTTGGGTGCAATCTGGGAAGCGGGGATTACTTGTCATCAAGGTGCTGAATCAGCTTTGATTCAGATGCATTACCCGTCGTCATATGCTCTCGATTATAAGCAAATACAGCACCAAGACGAACTAGCCACACTGTGTACGTTGCGGCGAAAGCTGGTGAGCTCTCTGGCTAAGGCGAGGCTGCCCATTGGCTTGAAGATGGTTTGATTAGCGGGCAATCATGCAGGTGAGATGGTGCTGCCAGAGGGGAACAATGCAATGGACATGACTTGGGAAAATGGTCAAGTGTACTGGGTGGTGGCAATTGTGCCCATTCGATATTTTATTTCTGCAATAGCGGGTGGTAGCAGAGCTTTACGCAGAGCTGGTAAAGCTGCTGCTGCTCTGCTATTTTACAATAGCGGGCCAGGGAGCACATTCGGGTACCTTGGGTTTCCCTGTATGCAATAGCTGCTCCAAGG